>CAJUYH010004557.1:0-26702 GCA_910591685.1 Galerucella tenella
GCCTTGGGCTATTATCAAGCAACACGCTTTCAGCATTCTCTATGACAGAATTATCTCGGTATTATCAAGACCCTAGGGGTATTACTACTGATTATATTTCCTTCCCCTTCTTGAATAACTTAATTTCACTACAGAGTATTGGATATCTTAAGGGCAAGGGTGAATCTAATGATCATATTCCCTTCCCCTTCTTGAATATATTAATGTTCATTACAGAGTATTGAATATGTTCAAAGGGGAAGGGAGAATGTAATGATTATATTTCCTTCCCCTTTCCCTCACATTCACTCACATTTACTCACATTCACCAAAACGACATGGTCATTGTGAATTCAATGTACCTACATTTCTCTTCTTTGAAATTGTAAATGTAAGTTGAATGCACATTACCCAAACCAGGAGGCAAATGTGCACATTTACCGGAAAATGTGTACATTTATTTGCCGCAATATCTACTTTTACCGTAACATGCATATTACAAACGGAGCATATTTCACTGCACTCAATTAAATAGAAACTATCTTTGAAGATAAGTTTCAGTATCTTTTTATTGGAAGTTCTGATTTGTGCGATAATTCTCGTTATATACATAGATGCGGGAATCTACAAATAATTCTTTCCGGTTTCATCAATCAACAACCGATGGTATATTAAAGAATCATTGGACGTAACCTTCCTTGATATATCAATTTCGTGGAGTTTTCTTTCAAAACGCCATCTGATGTATGTGTGAACATGTATTTAAATACTTTATCCATAAATGTTCACATTCCTCAAAAGTGAACCATTATTTTACTTGTAAGACCCAATTATATTAAGCATTCTCAGTGGTTAATTATAAAAGTCTGATATGACTGATTTTAGACATTCTAGAATTATCCATTATTTTAAGTTTATTTAACCACATGAAAGCATGTTTGAAAATGAATAAAGATAAATAAGTCGAGTGTGTCTCAAGACGTACAATGTAATCTGGAGTATTTTGTGAAAAATTTAACAATTTCTTAAAAAAATTAACCTGAACTCGCTCAATAACATCAGTATAGCGTAATCCCCACACTCCAATTCTGGAGTCCCATGTATTCTTAGCCATAGTACAGACCAAGGATGTAGAGGAGAAATCGACACGTAGTTACATAAACTGATTAACTATTTCTAATCTGAGACCATTGTGATAAAGCTTTTGATTCAGATTATATTTGTGCCCTCCTCTTGCAAATATTAATACCTACTTCTGTTTCATCAGTGTTAACTGTGAGTTTATTGTCAGTAGTGATAGCCCAAGGACATTGATAATTGTTCGAAAAAATCTTATGACAGATTTCGAAAGCAACAAGCTTGAGAAAATTGTCAAAAAATTTTTGAGCATTTATCAATGTCCGAGGGTTATTCGGATAGAAAATTTTTTGTTTCAGTATTACCTACAACCAAATCGTGACATCTCGAAATATTAGATATTCGAAACTTCAAAATCGGAATAAATCAATATGTATCCATAGCAACTTGAAAATCGCCCATGGTCTGTTATCAGTGTAATGTTGACATGATTGGCTGAGATTGTTCATATGATATAAAATGAGGAAATTTGATTGGTTTTTGGAGGGCTATTATCTTTGAGCAACACGCTTGAAAGATTCTCTACGACAAAATTTTGAGTATTTATCAAGACCCGAGGAGTTTTTAATCCAGTTGTCAGTTTGACGTTTAGTCAATTTTTAATAAAACATAAACACCAAACTGGAAACACCACATGTAGGGTATTATCGCTGTAATACAGCGGTGATTGGATGAAATTTGACATATGACTTGAAATTGAGTAATTTGATTGGTTACTATATTCAGTAAAAAATTATCAAAGGTCCATGAGTGCTTAAAATTTCATCGAATATTACCCTCCTCTATTAAAAATCCCATATGAAGTGGGATCTTATCGCGATAATTTTTTATTTGACAGTTAAACCTATTAAAACTGTATTTTTAGTCACGTGTTCAAAAATAGCCAATAAGCAATCAATTACACTGATAAGATCCCATGGAGCTCTTATCGTTTATGTCTCAGCGTTTCCAAGGTAATTTGAAAATATTTTCTGTGAATTAGTGAACTTGTCAATCTGACAGTTATAAAGAATGTCGGTTCCAAGACTTAGAAACAGAAATGATTATTCAATCGACCAATTAATAGAGGATAATACTCCTCAAAGTACCAAAAATAATAAAAAATATATTTGGAAACTCTCCTTGGATTTTTGCATAAAAAATTATCTAACCGAATATACCTCGAACATTGATGAATTTTAATAATTTTGCCATAACTTCCTCAAGCGTGTTGCTTAAGGGTAACAATCCTCCGCCTTTGGCGTCGGGCTGTTACCAAGCAACACGCTTTTGGAATCCATGACAAAATTATCGCCGATAATAAGCCGATAAGATGCCGCTAACTATCGATAAGATCCCGCTAACTATCGAAAATTCCCTGTAGGTCCATAACTATAGTAACGAGTGTTGAAAATTGCGCATTTGCCATTGTGACATTTCAAAATTCGTTGAAATGTCGCGATTTGGACAAGATTCTTTGAGTTCTATTCAAGAAAAAGTGACCGAAAGTAAACCCAAAAATACAATACTTTTATTTCTTCTACTCGAGAAATATTCTACCGAATTACACTCGTGCATTAAAATAGACCTGATAATTTTTTATTCAAGCATGTTGTCAGTAGAAACTGCATTCGGTTATTTTCATATTTTGTTAAAAGAGCCCTCATCCTTCGGAGTCGGGCTCTTTCGCCAAAATATGAAAATAAACTCGTGCAGTTATTAGACAGCATGCTTCCATGAAAAATTATCGGTAATTTTAATGCACTTGTGTAATTACTTCCGATAATTTTTTCTTTTCCACGAAAACTTGTTTATTTGGCAAAAATATGGAAACAAACCGATTGATAAAATCACAAGTCCGTTAGGACGACTTATTTTATTTAAATTCGGTTTGTTCGAATGTTTTTGCCTCAAACAAACAAGTTTGAGTGATGAAATTAAAAAATTATGTGATAAAATTTGGAGAGCGAGTTGTATTTGAGAAGATTATTTTTTTCAACAAGTTAAGAGGATTTTGCTTTATTTTTTAAATGTATTAAATGTTCAATATTCTCTTGGGTGATGGCACTGAATCGGCTTGTGTTCATTTTTCAATAAACTTTGAAGCACTTTTAGTTGTCAATAATGACAAATTCAAAGTAAAATTTTGACGTTACAATGTGCGCAAAGTATTATCGATGAGGAAGCAGAATTATCAGTTGTAACGTGTTTTTTTTTCCTTCCACACTTCCATTATAATTATATCTCTGATAATCTTATTTTTCTCAAGTACTCGTAAACAGTGTTGCGTACCGTATTTTGTTGTAACTTAAATATTTTATTCGTTGTAAATAGTGTTGCATACCTTATGGTGATAAGATTCAATTGTTAATGGCTATGGCATTTTTGTTGATCACTGGAGATTGAGTAAGGTATTTTCATTATTAGATTTTGCTTTAGTTTTTAGCCTCGATTATTGTGTATTATCGATTATATTATTGTTTGGTTTACATATCTGTGTAGATAAGGCTAGCTATCAACACGGACGACCGCGATTCTTAGTGTGGAACATAGACTTGCGAATATTCTTGGTTGACGTCAAGTCCGTGTCATTCTTGATATCCAGCTTGGGAAGTAGTCTTGTTCTGGTTGTGAGAATTTTAGGGTCTGGGTGATATTAACAAGTGTGCAAAACCTCTACGGTTTTCCTTTCATATCTGGCTGTATTTGGGCCATCTTAATTGGATTTTGAAGAAAAACCATTTGATTTTTAACTTGACCATTCTATCTTACCTCCGTTGTTGATATTTTTGGATTTTGGTGTCGAGTTAAAATGACCGCATGCGGGATTTAATTGAGGGAAGCCATTGTTGATTAGCAGGCGCCGTTCCATAACCAAACCGGCTGTTATTCTTGCTGAAGTGTTTGACTTAAACCCTATAACATCTAGGTGAGTCGATTATTTTATCTATCTCATTTGTATTATCACCGTAATTGCTATTGAATCAATTAATTTCGTTCATTTTAAACTATTCGTGTCTACTATGATGCTAAATTTTTATTTCATAAGTAAAACTTCAGGTATTCTATTTTATCAATGTTCAATGTACATAATTTGTTTCAACTCACTGTTATATTACTATACGGTGATTGGAAGATGTAAGTATTTATTATAGTAGCTTCCGTAAGTTCTTCAGTTTATAGGTAAAACTTGAGGCCTTGTATTTTATTGGAAATTTGCAATGTTATTTGCCTTGATCATTATTATATCACTTTATTATGATTTGATTTGTAAGTATATAATTTTAGTGGTAACTTCTATCTTTATATATTATTTTGATAACTGAATTGTAATTTAACTTTGGTTTTCCTAAGCGTTGTTAAAGTTACTTTCACATGAACATTTTGTAATTTTCTTCTCTAATCACGTTGAATTTGTAATTTAACTTTGGCTCTCAAGTGTTGTTAAAGTTACCTTCACATGAACATTTTGTAATCTTCCTCTCTAATCAGATTGAATTTGTAATTTTACTTTGGCTCTCAAGTGTTGTTGAAGTAACTTTTATATTAACATTTTGTAACTTTCTGTTCTAATTGAATTGAATTATCTAGGGTTTTTTTTCCGGAGGATCCATCTCTGTACTTATCTGGAAGATCTTTTTTTTCTTCCTGGAGGATCCATCTCTGTACTTATCTGCCTTCTTTTGTTGGAACTAGAGGGTCCCAACTCCAGCGCTTTGGTCTGAAGGTTCTACTAGAAAACTGAGCACCTAGAACGCTTAACTTTTCCCGAACAGGAGGCTAGCTCCCCGAAGAGGACCACCATGAAAACCAAGTATCACAGATAAGCTTATCTAACTTTTGTTTATGTATGATAATTGAAATTTAGTGTGATCACACGTACGTTCTATATGCATCTTCATTTCTCTATCTAATTGTATTTTATTTGTTGTACTTAATTTTGTATTTACTTGGCTTCAAGATTTATATTATCTGATCTTTTTTTTTCAATTGTTACACATTTTGGAAATTCAACTTCAATTTGATTTACTTTTATTGATTGAGTAAAGTAATCTAATATATTTTAGTTATCGTTTTATTTATTTAGTTCACCATAATTTCAGTTGTTATCGTGTGGCTCTGCTAGTGCCTACAAGACCAAGGGGTTTCCGGCTTGAACCGTCTAAGTCGGTGGCGCAGCTCACTTTTATATTTTTTTTTCTACCCTCTACGGCTGAGCTCGGGCATAATTTGCCAGTAGAGAGACCGCTGGCAGAGTACTCTTAAAGAACGAAAAAGACGTGGCACAGTATAATACCGAATGATTGGCCAGAATAATGTATTGTTATTGGTTAAAACCACCAAAGTGTCATATCTTGACAGGTGAAAAAAATAATCATATAAAGCAAGGCTGCTCAACCACAGGCCCGCGGGCCACACAGTTGCCCGCGGATGCATTTTAAGTGGCCCGCGGCTCGAACAAATGTTTCTGGAGGAAAAGGGGGCGTTACCTTTGGAAACTGATTTACTGAAGAATACATCCTGGTTAAGCGATCTTGCATTTCTTGTTGACGTTACGAATTACCTCAATATTTTTTACCTTAAATTACAAGGCAAACACTGTTCACTTCCAATTATGTTTAATTTAATATGCGGATTCAAAGCTAAATTAAACCTTTTTTTAATGAATTTAGCCAGAGAAAATATCAACTTATTTCCGACACTTAAAGACTTCAAAATCTTAATATTACCAATATTGATTATTCTAAGTACGAATCAAAAATTAAATGCTTATTACATTCATTTGCAAATAGCTTTCAAGACTTTGAGAGTAAAAAAGAAATATTGCAAATTTTTAGAAATCCTTTTATAATTAATTTAAGTGAAATAATTAGTTATCCTGGCATTATAAGAAGACTTTCCTGCAATAACGGACCAGGCATTGCAGTTCCTATCCAGTTTCGGATCAACATACTATGTGTGTGAAAAGGTTTTCTCGGATCTAAATTATATTAAAAATAAATACCGCACTTCACTTACGGAGCAACATATTTCTGACCTGGTGTTATTGTCAACATCTAATTTAAAACCTAATATAAAAAAATTAGTACAACAGAAACATTGCCAAAAATCACATTAATTTAAGATACAAGTTTTATTTTTTATTTAGTTTGCAAATGATGCTCTTTGTTTTATATTTTAATAAACACCAAATTTTGTAATACTGGATGTTTTTATTACACAAGTTTTATTAAACGTATGAATTTTTGGCGGATCATTGACGACTTAATTTCATATAAGTTAAAAAATCGTTAATGGCGCGCCAAAAATTTCTTACCCATCGGTTTGGCCCTACTGTTCAAAAACTTGAGCAGCCTTGATATAAAGCATTGAATCGACGTTTTAGAATCAATTAATTCAGTATCGTCCCATTTTAAGCTAGTGAATGGTGATTTAGTAGTAGCAATAATACTATTACTTCTAGTAACAGAGTCGAAGGATATAACCACCGGAAAGTGGTCGGATAAGTATTGATCATCTAGCACACGGAATTTTTCAATTTACTCAAGCTTATTAATATTACAGAAACAAAGATCTACACTTTGCCCTAAAGTGTTACAAAAAGTTAGCAGGTCCATCTGTTTTTATATGACCATTTGATAACAAAAAGTTTATATTTGACATAAACTCTAAAATACTGTTACGAACTCAGTAATTCAGAAGCCGGTCCTGTCGCAAACTATGAATGCGACCTTTCTAGAAAGGTACTCGAACAGGTAATGTTCGAGACTATTCTCAAACAGCGTACCAGGCCAATGGTTTGTCGCGAATGATCTCGAATTATAAAGTATACGCAGAGGTGGTATATTCAAGAATTTTCTAGAGATTCGAAGTACTATATACAGGGTGAATCACGACCAACGGGATGGAGGATAATAGCGAAACGGTGAAAGTTTTGAAATGTTTTTCACTTTAGTAGTTTGTACATTCATATAGGCTACAGGATGTTCCAATAAAGTGTGGCGTATCAAAGTTATATTTTTTCTTATTGGACACCCTATATTTTATTGCATTATCTGATTGCCCCTAAAAAATAAAGTACTTCTTCATAATGGTTCCCCATACCTAAATACAGAGGGCTATAAGTTATGCTGACTTTTTTAAAAATGTGAGCCTTTCGAAAAAAATTAATAGCTCATTGATATAACGAATTATAGCAAATTTTCTCTCACATCTCAATAGTTGGACATTTGTTGAATGTATTTCACGATTGAGTACTGAATATCTATTCACAGGGTGTTCAGAATTTTCAGTTTAATTATTACATCCTTCATTGGGTAATATTGGGCTCAATTCAAACGGAACACCCTGTATTTTGATAATTTACCATACTCAAAAAAATGTCCTCTTTCGAATGGTATAAGGGTGTCCTATACCTAGGTATTATAATTTTCGTGCAATTTACAATTTCTTAAATTGTATGGTAAATCTATTTTGAAATATATATATGTATTTCTCTTTAAATTTTAAACTGTAAAAAAACAGTGAAGTTGCCAATAAATATGCACACTTGTAGTTGGAGAGGTACACTAGCTCATTTTTTACCGATAAGTATTTGGGTACATAATAAAACAAAAACACATTTTTAATAAAGCAAATACATAAATACGAGTACTACAAAACGAACAACAAATTATTCAAAGAAAAAATGAGAAATTACTTTAATAGATGTTTAAAATGCTTGCCATCTTGTGCAATGCAACACGTGACTCTAGCTTCCTACGATTTACCCACATTATTTAACATATCGGGTGTTATAATCGCGAGAGCGTTCGAAATTCTCAATTTCATATCGTCTGGAGTAGTAGGGGGTATAGAATACACAATATTTTTAATTTAACCCCATTCGAAGAAATCTCAGTCAATTCTGGTGACCTAGCTGGCCAATTAAATGACTGCCTCTACCTATCCATTTATTTCTGAATTTTCTATTGATGTAGTTTCTAACTGCACGTTAAGAGTGGACAGGAGCTCCGTCCAATTGTAGTTACATTTCCTCTCGGATGCTGAGTGGTAGGTGTTCATGAAAGATCCAGAAGTCTTTTTTAAAAAAACTGAAAAATTTTCTACCATCTAGGTGTCCGTCAAAAAAATACAGGCCGATAACATACTCGCCCACAATACCTCCCCGAACGTTTACACTCCATCGGTGTTGGCGATCAACAGTGCGGAATAAATGTTTGTTTGCTGTTTCATAATAATGAAAATTATGTCTATTCACAAACCCATTATTGTAGAAAGTTGATTAGTCAGTAAACAAGACATTATTGAAAGAATTAGGATCTTCTCCAACTTTATCCAAAGTCCATAAACAAAAATTTTAACGTTTATCATAATCCTGTTGTGTCATCACATTCATTCGACTTATTCTTAATTCACTTGAAATATTTCTATTACTGGTATTAGGATTTTCCGTAACCGACAGCAGTATATCAAATTCGTTGGCGTTGTCGCCAGTAACTGGTTTAGTTTTGGTCACCTCGTATGCAACGCTACCAGTATCACGAAATCTATTGAGCAGTCTTTCGAGAACTTCCTTCTTTGGGTGAATTCTATTAGGGTACTTTTGATCATAAACTCTGGATGCTAAAAGACAAGTTTCCGAACATTCCCCAATGCAAAGTATCATGTCGACTCTTTAGTTTAACAGGTACTGCTTCATTTTTTGTTGCAATAAAATTTGAAAATAATGCAAGATTCTTCAGAGAATTAACAGAGAAATGTTATAAAATGACATAGATAATAATACTATATAAAAAATACAATTTGTACTACTACTACTAAATGTGCAGGCGAGCCTTGACCTAGACAAACTCAAGCCAAGGTTCCGGCACTGATGCCATTGGCGGGCCCATTGTGCCATTCCTGCTACCTAGACATCCAAGAAGCCGAGCCCTTCAATAAAGGCCAAAACCCTTCTCAGTGGATGCCTGCTTGTGCCTCCAGGGGCCATGACAGGGACTCCGAAGATTCGCCTGCGTAATACAGCCCAGTATGGAAACTCTAAGAGAACATGGACTGACGTTTCGTCAGTCATGCCGCAACTCCTACATAGGGAACGTTCCTCTACTCCTAGGTTGTAGAGGTGCTTCCTCACACAGCAGTGCCCTGTTAGGAGTCCTGCTATCTTTCTCAACCTACTCCTTGGTAGTTCAATAGCTGCCCCAGCGTGTCCATCAGTCCATCCCTTCAGTAGAAGTTTGGATTGTCTAGGACCCTGCAGAGCATTCCAATGAGCGAGGTGCTGGTTCCTCAGCCACTTTCAAATATTATGCAAGTCTCTACACCTGAGTCCGTATATATTTTACTCTCAAATGTATATTGAAAGATTTGAAAGACAATAGATTAAATTTAACACATAAACCAAACTCCAAACTTAGTATTTTACAACATTTATGAAAAATTTCAATAAAGTTCTGCAGCTGCTTCTCTTTTTACGAGATTTGTATGAATTTTTTGTTTTAAACTCGATTTTCCATACAATTTAAGAAAATCGTAAATTGCACTAAAAGTATGATACCTAGGTATAGGACACCCTTGAACCATTCGAAAGAGGACATTTTTTTGAACATGGTGGATTATCAAAATACAGGGTGTTCTATTTAAATTAAGCCCGATATTACCCATTGAAAGATGTAATAATTAAATTCTGAACACCCTGTGAATAGATATTTAGTACTTACTCGTGAAATATCATTCAATAAATGTCCAACTATTTAGATGCAAGAGAATATCCGCTAGAATTTGTTATATCAATGAGTTATTAATTTTTTTCGAAATGTTCACATTTTTAAAAAAGTCAGCATAACTCGCAACCCTCTGTATTTAGGTATAGGAAACCATTATGAAAAAGTACTTTATTTTTTAGGGGCGATCAGAAAATGCAATAAGATATAGGGTGTCCCATAAGAAAAAATATAACTTTGATACGCCACACTTTATTGGAACATCCTGTATATTTCAAAATAATTTTAAAATGTAGCCTATATGAATGTACAAACTACTAAAGTGAAAAACATTTTAAAACTTTCACCGTTTCGCTATAAACCTCCATCCCGTTGGTCGTGATTCACCCTGTATACGCGGGTTTTCGAGTGAGTAGAGGAGTTGATCAGTATACAGTGAATCGGTAAACAGTTTCAGTATACAGTGAGTGAACAGAAAGTGGATATAAATAGTGTTGAAGATAAATTAGGACAATTATTATACCGAGTGTAGATGAATTAATAGACATTAAGTAGTGTGTATATAAATTGAGTTTATTATAGTGTGTAAGTGTTTCTTTAATAAATCAGTAGTAATTAGCCATAGTGAGTGTATAATATCATCCCACGGTAAAAACTGTTTAAATAAATAAGAAAAAAATTACAATACGATTACCCTTATAGTTATACTGATTTTGTCATAGCTCAACATGCCTGGAATTTCACTCATCTCTCCAATTCTACTATTGAGATCTCCAATTATGAAAAACTAACAATGGGGATATTGTTCTAGGATAGCATTGAGTGACATTCCAGAAGCTTCCAATAATTCATCATAATCACAATTAGGGGAAAAGTATACACAAACAATAAATAGAAAAGGAGACGTTTTAAAGTGGTATATCAACCATCGGGGAGAAGTTTCCAGAACTATTGATTTGTAACAATTTTTGGAAGTTACAGCAATACCACCTCTTGCGCGTCCTACAGACTCCTCCCTGATTGCTTTTGAGTAAACAATACTATAATTACTACTTAAAGGGTCAGACAGTTTCATGTCTGAAGACAACCACGTTTTACATAAACACAGAAAGTTCTATTAATTATATGGGCCCTGCAAAAAGTTATTTTGTTCAATTGTTTATTAGGGAAAAATGCGAATTCAATAGGAGCCGATGCAATCAAGTCTGGTTCACTATCTGGCCAGAACCGGGCGGATACTGTTTCACCCATCAAGGTTGAGAAGATCGTTCGGTCTATCAGCATGCAGTCTACCCATCTGCAACTTGTGTTGTCAATTTACTTTTGACGAATCTCCCACATGATCACATCGTGAGGGGTGTAGTCAAAGGCACTCTCTATATCAAGGGAGGCTGTTAATGAAACGATCTTATTTTCGAAAGCATACCCTATCTCTTGTACTAACTTGATACTCCCGGTCTGTAAGCATATATATCCGGTACGACCATTGTGCATACCGATCCAGATTCAGAACAAGTACAATGGAGATGGCCACAGAAGCGACCGGAAGCCGGCGATGAAATAGCAGTCAAGTAGTATTTTGACGATACCGAAGCCATAGAAAATAGACACTTAAAGCATGTTCAAGATTTCAAACATATCCGTATCCGCATCGATCTGCGCATGCGCATAATAGATACGGTTGTCTCGGTGCGTTACGTTGCACGTATCGTTACGGACCTACCGCCGTTGCCGTTGCTGCATTTTATATATGATAAATACCTTGAAAGATGATTATATTTTCCGACTATCACATATAATTTGATTGTTTGAATTGGTTGGTATAGTGTACGTGATATTTTTAATGCAGCTATCTAACCGTATGACCCCTTTAAGGTATATTGCGGACTATGACGGTATGGTATCGAATTACAGTCGAACAAAGAGCCGACAACTTTCGCATGATATCTATTACGGCAAGTATACAACATCGGACTTCTGACGCAGGATACGCGAGTTCGATCCACAACCGCGTCCTATAGTAGCTTACCTAACCAGTGCGGAAAGTGATACTTTTCCGCACGCTATTGCAGATGGCAGACGCTTCGGCGGAGTTCGGCCAGCAATCGCGTTAGGTATCGTGTTAGGTACACTATTTTTCAACTAGCATGCGGAAAAGAACCCAGAAGTTAACAGTACTTATAGACACATTTATTATTAAATACATATCAGCAAATTAGTTATTATTATTTGACATTCATCTGATGAGGATTATACCAGGGCCATCAATGATTTATTTAAACATACGTGTTTTATTAAAAAGTATAGCAAAATTTTAATGAATTTCTCAATTTTTCAGTCATTTGATGAACTACAACCATACAAATATATATTTTTTCTACTAGCATGCGTCCACTGTTCCGCACTATTTTTAGTGCGGAAAGAGTCAATTTTCCGCACTAGTGCGGAAAAGTAAATTTGTTAAGTATTTTGGGAGTATACTGACAGTTGAACATTTAAAATTTATATTTTTATGATTGTAGTTTTCCAAATGACTGAAAAATTAAGGAATTTATTAGAATTCTGCTATAATTTTTTATGAAAAAAAGTATTTGGTATAAGCCTCATCAAATGAATGTCAAATAATAATAATTAATTTGTTGAAATGTATTTAACAATTAATGTTTCATTATGTTTACTTTTGGACTATTTTCCGCATGCTAGTAGAAAAAATAGTGTACCTAACACGTGCGTGAAGTGACTTTTTCGCACGCGAATGCTGGCCGAACTCCGCTAAAGCGTCTGTCGGCCATCTGCAATAGCGTGCGGAAAAGTATCACTTTCCGCACTAGATAGGTAAACTACTTTTGAATATTCAAGTACCAGCATACTCCCCAAAAACTTCACCAATTTACTTTCCGCACTAGTGCGGAAAAGTGACTCTTTCCGCACTAAAAAGATTGCGGAAAAGTCCACTGAAAAAAATTTTGTTCAATCAAGAAAATTGAAAAAATTTCACTTTTCAAATAGATCGCTTCAAATTTAGATATTACATAGGTGAATCTAATTGAAACTTATATATTTGACAGCTTGACGGTGGTCAATCTTAATAAAAACTATACATTTGACTGATTATCCTCATGCGTGCGGAAGGTTACTTTCCGCTCATGTGTGGAAAGTAATGTGCACGATAGTTTGATATAAGCCACTTTCCGAGGAACTGTATAGTGCGATATGCGTTACTTTCCTATGTGGTCGTAGAATAGTTATTTTCCTAACAAGTGCGGAGAGTGATACTTTCCCGCACGCGACTGCAGTTCGGCGGTCAAGGGCGGGAAAGATCGCGTGCGTGCTGAAAAGTATAACTTTCCGCTCTAGTTGGGATATAATATATTACATAACGTGTGCGAAAAGTGACATATCTTTCGCACGAGTCATGTACAGTATTTTTCCTACGATCACGTGATAATTTCACCAAATAATGTTTAATCAAAATCTGACATTAATACACAAAATGTTACAATTAAAGTCAACATAATTTGTTTCAAAATTCTAGGTAGTTATAGGTAGGTCATTACAATTATCAATTGGTTGGATAATTATAGAAATTGAAGGTGAAATTATTATTGTTGCTTTTTATATACTTATCATAAATACCTTTCAGCATGAATACATTTTCCAACTATTATAAGGTTTGGATTAGTTGATTAGATCGGACCTCTGAAGAATACGCGGGTTCGATCCTCGTCCACGTCCTTTCACTTTTCAAATAGATCGCTTCAAATTTAGATATTACATAGGTGATCAAGAAAACATATTTGTATTCTGTGTAAATATTAATTTACCACTTCAACATCCGTTAGACGAACACGTGTTGTCTAAAATAATTTTAACAAAATTTTATAATGTTTAATATCTAGATTCAACAAACCCTAAACAGGGGATCATTTTAATTTTAATTTCAATGTTATTTTAATTTATGACGTCAATGTGTTGTCAAAGTTTCTTGTACAAATTACCTGACGAGTAAGCACTGAAGATGGCTTAATAACCGAAAGCGCTCTGCGATTTAATAAATTAATATTTACACAGAATACAAATATGTTTTCTTGACTTTCTAGTCATGTGTACTCAGCTATAAAATATTCACATTACATAGGTGAATCTAATTAATAATTATATATTTGACAGCTTGTCAGTGGTTAATCTTAATAAAAATTATACATATGACTGATTATCCGCATGCATGCGGAAAGTTACTTTCCGCTCATGTGTGGAAAGTAATTCGCACGCTAGTTTGATATAAGCCACTTTCCGAGATACTGTATACTTAGTGCGATATACGTTACTTTCCGATGTGGTCGTAGGAAATAGTATATTACGTAACGAGTGCGGAAAGTGACATTTTTCACACGAGTGGGAAGTATTGTCCCACTTTCTCACAAGTTATGTACACTATTTTTCCTACGACCACGCGATATACTTTTACCAAATCAGGCAAGTAGAAACTTGCATTTTTATGTAGATGTTAGAGGTTTTACATATTATGTGTAATTGTAATTACTTAATATAGTTTTGATTAATTACCTTTGAAAGTGGCCCAGATAATTGTGATTTTTATGCGACGAAAAAAAAATGCCTTCATAAAAAAGTTAGAATAAATATTGGTACACAAAATATTTCGAACATTTATTTTAACAACTAACAACAATTGGAAACAGAAAATCAGTAATAAAACTGTTTTTGTTACATTAACATTGCGATTCTGAATTAATTATTTATTTGAATCACTGTGAAAATTGAAAGTAAGATAATTTATAAATTGCAATGGTGTATGTGCAAGATTGTTTTCGATATTTTCTCGGATATTACTTGTAATTGTACTCGAAGTTGAGGGATGCTGATTAATATTTTCTAATATCGACAATGACTTGTATGGGTTTTTGCATTGTCAAGTTCCAAAAATTTGGCGACTACAGTAGGTACAGAACCTATTTTGTTTATACCTTCAACTTGTTTGGTACATTTTCTGTTTTAGTAGTTGAGAAAAAATCTTTCCTCATGTCTTATGTGTCATGTCTCAGTTTTGGAATTGAATTTTTTTTTGAAACAACCCATATATTAGAACTATTAGAACTAACTGAATGACTGATTATACCTTGTTCCAATATTTTGTTTCTTTGGTTACAAACGTCTTGTTTGTGTATTTCGGGAAGACGAAACGATTTACTTAAAGCTAGTTTATCATCTGTTAATTTAATTTAATGTGTAAATTCGTTTGAAAAACAGAGAGGTATTTTATCCGAATACAAGATATCGCTACTCCAAACATAACTTAGACATGGCTCCTTTTTCTTCGGAATTCCAATGGTTCAAATTCAGTTGAGATACATTTTCTCTCAGAATCGAATCAAATTTTGATTCACACTTTGTTATTTGGCATATAATTTTTTAATTCGTTCACATTTAATATTTCTATATTATAAGGTGTTGAAGTAATAAACTTCTGTAAATTGTCAATTCAATTTGATATTGTAGTTAATGCAAAAACCTTTTTTATGTTTACAATTCCTGTGTGAGTTACGAGATTCTCGGCGAACTTTATCTGTACTAGTAATCCAACTTAATTTTTCTGATTTACGGGAAGTTTAAAGACTTGCTCTGTGTTTCCAGGAATTGTAATCATATAATTTTTTGAAAATGTATTATTTTTCATCATTTTAGTGCAATTGTTGGAAATTGTAGGTATTTCAATACAAGGTGTGATCAATAATTTCAAATCGATATTGATGATAGCTTGTAATTTTTTAAATAGGTCCAAACCAATTAGACCTTGGTAATTATTATCAATTTTAGTATATAAAATGTATGATTACCGCATAGATTGAAAATTTCGAATATTGGTAATATTACTATTCCGTCATGAAACGTTGAATCATGAGATGTTTGAATCTCGGAATGTCAAGTTTTCTCAAATCCAGGTAAAAACTCTCTTTCAGAATGCTATTAGTGTCTACCACAAATTTCGCGTTTAATTGTGGTAGATGGTAGGTCGGTTTCAGATAAATTATTTATTGGTTGGTTTGGTGGTGCCACGCTGTGAAAATTTATATCACTTGTCATCATATCGAACTGATATTCGTTGCTATCGGCTTATTCATTTTCCGTTATCAATAATATTATCGAATTGGTTTTTGAAACTGACGGTTCGGTCTGGACTGTTTCTGTGCTATAGAGTTCCTGTTGAGTGAAATGTTTGGGACCGATGCTTTTAAAATGATTTCGAGTTTGGCCTGTAGGTTTGAACCACAAAATTGAGTATGATCATCATTTTGGAAATGAATTGAAATTCACGACGGTCAATGTTATGCATAGGAAACGCTTTCTCTAGGCTCTCCTACTGACTGTGCCAATTACATTACTGTATTGGTCGGAATAGTTTTCATGAAATTTTTTATTGTTATGATAATACTAATTGAACTTGACAATTTTATGAAAAGAATGAGAATTACCTGAATAAATATGTTCTGTAATTTATATACTCGGTAATAATTGCTAAGAGTGCACAGAGGCTTATGTAATACCACTCACTTATGGTGTGAAATAGGGTGGAGATTCTACCATAACTTGCGCCATCTATTTCAGATCTTACTCATAAATTTCACTCATAATTTCATTTTCAAGCACGTCATTTCACGTTTTTAGTGTATACGTTAGAAATGGTGGGAAAATGCATACAGTGTTTTTATTTCTACTTCAAATACGAAACCAATTGCACGCTGTGTTCATAGAATTCACTGGAGAATACATATTAAAATTGTTTATGTGGACATCAAATATAGTGTTGGTTTATTGGCTGGGATCCTTTTTTTATTCAAAAATATGGTACAGATATATGTACGAGAACACATGATGTGTTTATCAGAAACTATTGTTGATTTCGTGTGAATTAAACAGTTTTTGTGGATTTTAGAAAATAAATGAGAGAAATAATTGGTTAAAAGTTAGGTACTAATGTTGATTTATTATAGGTACTAGATATTCTAATCAAATCTCACAATGCTATAAATTGTATATTTTATAGCAATAATAATGTATCGCTTCATCGGGCTATAAAAATATATTCTCTATTTCAGATGTATAAGGTTACACGGTATAAGTTAAACGATAACACACATTGAATATCTACTCAGAACAATTAGTAACGACATAGCTGTGAACTCAGATGCTTCTTTGGTCCACGAAACACCAGAAGACATTGGGTATGGAGTTTTTAAGACAACGAACCATTTCAATGAATAAGTTTCTGGAACGTCAATACCAATACCAATACCAGTCACAAATGAAGAAATATGGGATCAAGAATCTACAGTTCCCTAACAGTTTGCTGTAACAAATTTTGACAGGGATTTTGGAACAACAAGATTTGGAAAATTTGATAATTTGCAACCATTATCAATTTTTTTGAATGTCCCAACAACTTTCCTCCTGCAATATAATTGTTGTGGTTCAGTCAAATCTATATGCGACACAATGTGGTCAAACTTTAAACCTAACGATGCCATATATTGATACTAATGGGTTTTCCTCACTGCCCAGTATGCGTCTTTACTGAAGTACTGTTAATTATAGTGTTTCAAGAATCCAAATGGTGCCGGTTGTATGCTGTTAAAAATTAACCCGATTCTTGCATCTCAACGATAATAGTATTATACCAAAAAGGGGAAATCGGATACGGAAGGTTATATTCATATAATCTGCCCTTCCAAAGATTACGTTCTCAAGGTTTAAAATGCCGTGCCATCCATCCCGTTCAATTGATGACTCAATGGTGAAGTTTAAAGAACGCAGTTAGTACATGCCCATGAAACCCATCAAGAGAGGTTTTAAAGTTTGGGTCATGTGCTGTGACTGGAAATTGTTTTGACAGGTCTCTTTATGAAGGTGCTGAAAATAGCGTTCTTTTAGCTGTGTAGATGGATCTTTTAAAATGTGTCAAATCTAAAATGGTTGGTATGGAATAATTTCTAGAAAAGTGATGCCAGTTCAACAGAAATGTTAATACATGTAATGATATAATTAGGTTTTGTAAAGCAATAAAACAAGGTGTGAGAAATGAAAATTTATTATAACATTCATACAAAAAGAGTAGATAGCTAACTTAAATTTGGAATAAGTGATATTTTAATATTTGCAGGAATATTACATTGTTACTGGTTTAAGCAGTTTTTGAAATGAAAAAATGGTTAGTTTATTAGATGGACAACCTAAAAAAGGTGGGACAAGGATCAAACTGTTGTCAGAAAATTTGGAAAGGAGGACCAGTTTCAACTAGAATAGAGCTGAACAAAGCTTCAACTTGTGATGCCTATTCACGTACTTAGGTGGAACCACTCGCAACCGTGATTCTTCACCCACTGCCTAAGATTTATCGTTCCTCTGCGGCGGGTTTTGGCATTTTCCACCGTCAGCCTTTTGTTCCATTCTGTGCTATGGCAGTTTTTGATTGGATGTATTTACATTTCTACCCAATTGCTCGTGTGATCTCCCTAGTACGTTGGTTATGGAATTATGATTTCCAAGCCCATTTCCTTTGGGCTACTTTCTAATATATGTAGATTGTAATATCTGCGTTTGTTTTCTCTTCAATTTTCAACTTTGCTAGGCTGGATAAAACCAGTGAAATACAGGGTACCTTAAAAATAGCATTCAGTTCAATATAATAAATTCAATAATATGAATATTACTACAAAAAATGTCATTCAAGGTTTCCTTTTTTGTATGTTACAGAAAATGAAACTGAAAACAAAAACATCAAGAAAACCTAAAGGTCTTCTCGCAGTAATGTATGAAACTTATAAGGACTTTGCTGAAAACACAAGTTTGCATGGATTAAAGTATACTATAAAAACTGAAGTTCGAACTACAGAAAAGTGAGTATAATTAATTTTTATAAAGCTCAACACAACCTTCACATTAACGATCAAGTTGAATAGAAATCTTTATATATTGGGCGTTTTTACTGTAAAACTCAACATCAACCCCAACGAAATCATTTTAGTAGCCTTTATTGAGAAAATTAAACTTGATGGGAGTGAGGTTGAGTGGAGTGAAATATCTAGGTTTGACTCTGGACAGTGAACTTCTGCTCAACAGGAGAAGAATATTATATACAAAGCAAATATGGCTACAGGAACCTGACAGAAAGAAATTGGGGTTGTAGTCGGATGTACACTGCCATAATTGAAAGTAATTTCATCAACTTCATACCACTACATATGGTCGTAGAAAGACTAAGTAGAGAAGGAATCATTGAAAAAGACCACCTTTTCGCTTCTTATAAATCATAAAACCTGGGACATGCCACAAAATGATATGATGAAAAAGTATTACTTTCCAAAGAAATTTGATACGGTATTAGCAACGGAATGGAATCGAAATAAAATCACAAGACTTGGGAGGAATGCTATTCAATGAAACAAAGTCGGCTCATAAACAGTGGAAGGAACTGGATTAGGAGTGAAAGGGCCAGAAACGAAACACCAAAAGCTTGGAGAAAACTTCAAATATCTTTCAAACGGAGATTCACGTCATGGGAAAGTGTGCTCAGTTGAATATTGATGAGTGATATAGAAGGCAGAGGATTATCATAATGTCTGATAATCAAGCAGCCATTAACATACTGAGTTATTGTATAATTTCTAACGTCCTTTTCGTCGCTACTTGTCGATTTGAAACCTAAGCTCTGGTAACGGTTGCCTCGAGCGCCAGTTTTTTCTAAGTGGGCGCTCCACTTGCTCCGGGCAGCGTCAGTGGAGAAGGAAAATACTCCAGGAGTCAATATGGTGTTGACTGTTGACGAATGCACTGTAGCCGGTGGAACATATTTTACCTGACCTCCTGTATTTCCAACCTGCGTATTCGCTGCTGTATTTTCCTCAGAGCTGCCAGAAGTTGAAGTGAAACAATGGTTACCCTCATTACATTTATTAAATAAAAAAAAATAAAAAATTACTACACTATAAGCGAAGCAAAAGCAACGGTATCAAAAAAAGCAAATCCATGGGTTATTACTACGAAGAACGGGGGGTGTGCAAGCGAAAGCGGGCGCGTGTGACAAAATTGAGCGTTTGCAAACAAAGCTTTCGATCAGTCAAAGCTCACTGTAGAGGAGGTACGGTTCTCAGGTTACGCGTTTTGAAATTCCCGCCCTGTGTTTCTAGTAACACTTTTTCAAAATCCCACTCTGACTTGGTTGGCTGAAGGCACGAACACGAGATGTGAAGATTCAGCGCCCTCGATGGCAGTTTCGCGACTACTATTGAGATGTGGAGACAGCGCCCCAGTAGCAGTTTCTTTTCCCTTGGTATGTGAACGGTTGGCTGAAGGCCCTAACACGACTACCACTGAGATGTGAAGACTCAGCGCCCTCAATGGCAGTTTCGCGACTACTACTGAGATGCGAAGACTCAGCGCCCCCAGTAGCAGTTTCCTCTCCCTCGGTATATCAACTGAAGGCCCAAAATTAGAAATTCGGTCTACCTTGACTTCTCCCACCCAAGTTCATTCGGACTTGCGCAGAAACTCTACAACGGACTCAGTAAGAAATATTGAAAAACTTACTCTGGTTTGGGTCTCGGCTGCTCTGTAGACGGCGTGGCGATCGGACAGCTGGCTCTGCAAGAACTGCCTATGCTCTCCGAAATATCAATTTCGGTAGCTACACCTGCTGGTGGTTCCTAAGTCAACTTCTAGCTGCTGCGAGGTCGGCGGACCAACCGTTTCCTCTTCGTTTCGGTAGCATGCCTTTTAATGCTACCAGCAAAGTATACGTCGGTGTATGATTTGGTGTGGTTGGTTGGCCTACAGAGCTTTCAGAGTTTTATCGGCGCGTGGAGGTGTTACAGCCCTTGTAAAAACTAATATCGCGGATTAATTAAATATTATATTAAAACCGGGCTATTTTCCTGATCACATACGGAAAAGAATTACATTTTTACGTTTGAAAAATAACCGAAATACAAATTTAAATATAAAACCGGAATAATTGTTGCTTTTGCTAATCGGAAAATTATTAACTTTGTTACAAATTCTAGTTTTGTGGATTACCAGAATAGAAACAAGTTAAATAGCAGATGAACTAGCAATAAGGAAACTGAAACACCATTTTGGGGGCCAAAACCCTTTTGCGGAATCACCTCCAGTGTAATATTGGGAGAAATGGGTAAAACCGAGAAAAAGAGAATAATCTAGTAGGGACTAGACAATCGAAGATTCTTCTAGGTGACTACAACCTGTTGAGATCAAATTAATGCATAAAGCGAAGTAGTTCTGCGCTAAGAGTTTTAACAGGAATCCTAACCTAATCCTAAGGAATGGCTGAATGGGCACCTGAAAAAGCTTAAAATAGAGGAGGAACGATAATGTAGATTCTGTGGTACGGAAGAAAGAACCTTTTTGTGAATAGCATAGCAGTACGAAATCCTAGGGCACAACACTTTTGACACTTCTGGTTAGAAGCCTAAACGAGCCTCCAGACTTCTATGAATTATATTAATATTTCTTCGAAACTTTCCATAGGAGCTAATTATGAGAAAGGGGTCAAAATAAATATTCTCAGGTCTCAGTGTCATTTCCACTAAACATACATACATACAGGGTGTCCAAATTGGAAAACTATTATTAGTATTTCCAATGCCAAATTTACCAAGCCTACAGCAGCTTTTTATTTTTACAAATCAAGTGGAAATGAAAAATGGAAATTCTTAAATTTTGCGCATTTGCAATGACTTGCCACTGGTATTTTTGCAACATTCCTGTTACAATATAAAAGGGTGGAATAATCATTTTTTACTTCCTACCTTCGAAAATGTGTGTTACACTTCTCATATTTTACAGAATATTTTGGATGATGGTTTTAATCGGTGGACTGTGCAGTGCAATATACATGACTTTCCTTTTTTGGGACAGATACATAACAAACCCTACAAGAACTACAATTAAAACTATGTATGCTCCAACAATTGCAATACAGTTCCCAGCGGTGACTATTTGCAATGTTAATGGGATATTCGAGGAGAAATTGGATATTTTCCTGGAAAGTTTGTAAGTTTTCAAATTTTAACTTATAAACATTGGAATGCTGTAGTACCAAAATCTGTCGAAAATAAGCAAGTTACCCAGTAGATTTTATAGAACAAGTAATACCTTGTGGGAAATTTATTATTTTGAAAAAATTCACAGTCAATAGAAAACAAACAGTTACTATCGCTGGCCAATAGCAGATGATAGTGATGTACTTATGCGCTCACACTTGCCCACTCTCGTATAATTTCATACACACACTGAGTAATTTTTTTCCATAAATTGGCTCTTACAAAGCATATAAGCGCTAAATTGAGAACTTCCGTTTATTGGTAAGTGGAAAAATTTCCATTTAATTTGTTTTGACCTTGCTCCAAAAAATGTCGTGTGACGATACAAACGATCGGTAGACCTATTGCCTTAAACATACTGTCAGTTGACGAAGTAGAGATGGTCATTTTCACAATTACAATCATGAAATTCCAGTGACTCATACAAGCATTAGATATCAAAATGTTTGATCATTAAATATATCAGATCAATAGCCTGTTTTTTTATACCCAAAACAAGCATAGCAATAGGTACGTACAAATCAAAAAATGTCACAGCTCTAAACAGTGAATATACTAGAAGTATTATTTGATGGCAGCATAAACAATGACAAAGGTCAATTATTCATTTTGCTGGATTTCACAGGTGTTTGCAATGTCAAATAATTATTTTAATGTGATAGGTTATCATCCAATGACTTAAGTTTTTTTTGTTTTTCATTAATATAATGTACTTTATGTACTTTAATACTTATTATATAATTGAGATAGATGTATAAGAAAAGATTTATTCAATATTGGTCATTGCACAAAATTCATCAATAAATTAGTGAATATTCATAAACAATTTGAAGTTTTCTGTTCTATGTTTTTCAGCGAATGCTACGAAACCGCTTGTATTAAGCGATTTTTTGACAACTGTGTTTGTTTTGATTTTCACTCAATACCTATGTAATGGCTGTTGTATTTAACTGTGGCAGATATTGTGAAGAAATTTCAATGTAGCAATTCACCATACTTTATTTATAAGTTAAATCATATTTTCGTATCTTCTGTAAGTTTCTCGTGGCATTACTTATTCTTTTTTCTCTTATCGTCGAAATAAAAAATAAAAAACATTACTGTGGTTAGATTCCCCAAAAAATATATTTTCGTAATCCCATACTGTTTGTTATTTTGATTTAACACTATTTAGATGGCAATCGAAAAGTTAATGTTAACAGCCTCCGTCCGTTCAAAATGAAAAACAAAAAATGTCATGTTGGGATGGCATGAGAAGTTTTTGTAAAATCAAGGGAGCAGCTTCCTCGGGCTTTAAGGATGGGAGTTGCATTTTCGGGCATTTTTGGTCGTATTTCACAGTTCCTATAAGAAGGCTTTTTGGCCTACCACAGTTAGGACAGATTGGTACAGCTTGGCTTTACAATTGGTGACGATTGATTTGTGATTTGTTTGTCCAAAGAAGTTGAGTTAAGCTGGTTTTTAAATCTAATATATGTTATTCATGGCTCTTTATATGGGATGTTTTTATTATATATGCCAAATAGCTTTTACTCCTCAAGAAGACGCCCCTATAAAATGCGAAGCCATCATTTTTGTTTTTTCCTCGTCTTTGACCTAGTACATACCATGGTAGGAGAAGAAGAGAATTTATCTCACTCTGATACACTGTTACTCTGGCTAGCATCGGTATAAGTGATAATAAGAGTGGATTCTGGAAAGAAACCGGTCATAGGTGATGTTTTTCTGGAGTTGTAGATTTTGAGTTCAAGGCATTAGATCACGGCGGGTCACGATCTGAGCCAGTGACCGTTTATTTTGCCACGTTCTTGCTAGTAGTAGTACTGTTAAAGTCTTGGGAGAACCAATTTATTTATATGAAAAATGACTGACCTCTTTTTAGCAGATCGACCCCAAAGGTTCCCTAATTTTAAAGATCCATTTAAATATAACAAAGTGCTTTTTGAAAGACAGAGTCGGTTGTAAATTTTCCGCTGTGAAGCTGGAATAGTAATTTAAGTCCGGTATGTCGAGTATTACAGTACGAATGAGATGTTTTAGGACGGGGCGAAGAGGGAGCCGAGTCCTGAAAATAGAAATGGGAACTGTAACTTGTTTTTTTGCGCGATCGATCTTTTTTGTTTATTCACAGCATCGGTTGTGTTTACTGGGTTTCTAAGTCTAAAACGTCGGTAAGTGATTTACTTACCGTTCAGACGTTGGTAAGTAAACTACGTCCTAGCCCTACATACATTTAAGTGGTCCTAAATACTTCATTCATTACACAAAAGAAACAAAAAAAATAAGAAGATTGATATTTTCTAATGAACAGAATCGAACAGAACAATATAAAAAGTAATAAAAAGCATGAAAACAATTTCGCCAAAATGCAAATTATATTTTAAACTGATCGAGAATTATAAATGTCACTTTTGACATTTCGTTCATTTCGAAAAAATTTAAATCATTTTATTCGAAATTCGAATATTTCAAAACGATCGCGAAAAAAATGGTATAAGCATTTCGAACGTTAAGGGTAATACCGGTCTCCAGCAAAATTGGAGGCTTCGCTACGCTCAGCCTCCAAACATTGCTGTCGACCGGTAAACAACCCTTACCGTTCTTGATACTTAATATACTATACTTCATGCTGTCTGATCGATTAAGTTGATTCCATACTGTGAAAAACTCAATTTTTCATTCTTACGTCTGATTATTTCGACATCAATATTTGACATTATAAGGCGCAATTTTGAATTAACATCTCTCCACCATTTCTATATAGCAACGATGCAAATATGTATAGTTTGGCAAGTTTATCTGTAGCTACGGGGCGTCGGTAAGAGGGAAGGAAAAACATGGCGTATATCTGTCAAACGTACAAATGGCGTACGGTACCTATTTTACCAAGTAAAACTGAAATTACAAAGGTAACTGACAATACGAACACCACTGGATAAATCAATATCAGTCAATTGACGAAGTGAGAGGGAAGAACATACGCACGCGCTTGCCAATAAGAAGTCACCTGGTCGATAAAAATCACCAATTATGTAATCGGAGGGTGTGGTCATTATGGTTTTCGTACAACGTTGCCAGAGCTTTGAGAATCCCATAACAAATTTGGAAAAGTGTTCTCTTTTAATATTCATAAATTGGAAAATAATGTTAATAGAATAAATCCAACGAAACAAGCACATTATAAAATGAACGTTCAATCATATTTTTAATATTGTTAATAATAAAAAGACCCATTTATAATTATTATCACTACATAATCAGTTCTTCTATTTTTTCATAGTTAAACATGGCAATGTCGAGTGTTTCGACTGCATTCCTTTCACGGTTTCAGATAAACTTGCCAAAGTATATGTCAACAAATTAACAATCCGGTAACTGTTTCTTGGTTACACTCACCGGTTCTGATGCTGTAATAGTTCACTCACCCTACTTAAAATGGAGTCAGAGAACTAAACCAAATTTTTTTTCTACAACTGCTATGGAAAGTGACTTATTTCTCATGGCTTACTTAATTTTAAAACCAAATTTTGTTCGTATTGTGAGAAATATCATTTCTCACAGCACTTTGTCCACGCCACATATATTTATATGGAGAATCAAATAAAATCGATAAAAACTTAGTATGCTACTGTTATCTTTAAATACCTACTTAGTTGTTACAAAACTGTCAGATTAAATAAGAAGTTTTAGAATTGTGGAAGTTTCAATCTTGCTTTGGTAAAAATCCAAATTTCTATTAAAAATATTAGTTCAACAAGACAATACATATAAATACTTATTTATGATATGGATACTGACAATAGTGACGATTTTAATATTACTCCCCCATAGATATTGGAAAAAGCTGCAAAAGTAACTCTAGATCGGTTGCCGGATATGTCAAGAAAAAAGTATGAATTAGCATACGAAAAATTTAAAGAGTGAAGAAGGAATACAAAAATAAAATATTTTCCAGAATGTGTACTTTTGGTATATTTTGAAGAGCTGTCAGAAATATTAAAATACTTTTTTCTATAACTGATATAAAAAGTGATGTATTTCTCATAGCTTACTCAATTTCAAAACCAAATACTGCTCAAACTGTGAGAAATATTATTTCTCACGGCACTTTGCCCACGCCACATACATTTATATGGAGAATTGTAAAAGGTAGTTTCAATCGTGCTTCGATGAAAATCCCACTTTTTATTGAAAATATTAGTTCAACAAGAAGAAGACTTATTCAATAATATAAAAATAATATGGATACTGACAATAGTGACGATTTTAAATATACTCCGCCAGAGATATTAGGAGAAGATGCAAAAGTAACTTTAGATTTTCTGCCGGAAATTTCAAAAAATGTTAAATTGGCATACAAAAAATGTATAATTATGTTACAGTTTATAGAGAGGATACTTTAGTTTTTTTTTTTCATGACCATTAAGATAAATATTAAAATACTCAACCTGTATTTTTTAAATTTATGCAGTTCTGAGAAAGTATAGTGTGCAACATGTGGAAAGTACCTACTTCTCTCACTCGTGTGTTTTTGGCGCTCCCCCATCTGGCTTGTGCCACAAACTTCCGTTAATATGCGGACTCTGGATACCTGGGGACATCCAGTTTAAATACCCTTACTCCTGCATGCGGGGCTCTGCAGGAGTGGACCTTGTGCTTCCCTAGCTACTCGTGGGATCAACCATGGATAAGGAAAAAAAAAAAAAGAAACCAAGCGGGCATGCACCGCAACCGGGCACAAGTCGGA
>CAJUYH010004558.1:0-26701 GCA_910591685.1 Galerucella tenella
GCTTCTGGGTTGATAAATAATAAGTTTCAGAGAAAATGTAATTTCTGCAATGGAATTCATTCGAGTGAAATTTGTACAGAGGCCAAAAAGTGGACTTTATTCGATCGTAAGAAAAAATTAATCGAAAAAGCATGCTGTCATCAATGTCTCAAATATGGACATATTTCTAAAAAATGTCGTGTGAATATTACATGCACCATTTGTGGTGGGAGACATCATGCCATTATGTGTCCAAAACCCGAGGATTCAGAATCAAAGCCATCTGGAATAGCACACACGAATGTAGAGAACAATTTATCGAATAGTTCTTTTTCAGAAGTTTTCCTGCAAACATTAGTTGTCAACTTGAATGGTTTCAAGAAATCTAGGACAGCCAGAGTAATTGTTGATACTGGTTCTCAGAAGTCATATGTAACAAAAACAATAGCTGAAGACATGGGTTATGATTGTTTGCGACAGGAAGAAATTATTCACGCACTTTTTGGTGGCTCAAAAACAAATGTTGTCAAACATAAATGCTATCGCATCAGAATGAGTAATCTGGAGAATGATTATGCTTGTAACTTTGAAGCACTTGACCAATCTATCATATGTACAAATGTGGCTTGTGTCCGTAAGGGTCCATGGATTGACAAGTTACAATCTGTTGGTATTGAAATTACGGATTCTCAAGATGGACCAATAGATGTTTTGATCGGTGCTGATATAGCTGGAAAATTGTTCACTGGAAACCGTTACGAGCTAGAGTGCGGTTTGGTAGCGCTAGAAACACGGTTAGGTTGGACATTAATGGGGAAACTCGATGAAAGCAGTAACGAAAATACGAAATCAAAGATGGTAATGTCAATGTTTTCGAATAATGAATCAATTTCTGATTTATGGAATTTAGATGTCCTTGGTATACGTGATCCAGCGGAAAAAAGGTCTCAGAAAGAAGCAGAGGAATTCATCATGGCCCAATTTATGAATACAATCACCAGAAATATTGACGGGAGGTATGAAGTTTGTATGTCTTGGATCGAAGATCACCCTCCCTTACCAAGTAATTATGGAATTGCCAAAAAGCGTATCGATTCCTTGCTGAAGAAACTCAACGCAGACGGATATCATGATCGATATAATGAAGTATTCAGAGAATGGTTAGATGAGGACATCATTGAAGAAGTTACTCAATTAGACTTACTGAAAGAGGGACATTATTCACCTCATCGCCATGTAGTCAAAGAAAACAGTGCCACCACAAAGATAAGACCTGTTTTTGATGCCTCTGCTCGAGAGAAGAATCAGCCATCTCTGATCCAGTGTCTGGAGAAAGGAGTCAATCTGATTGAGTTAATACCCTCTCTCTTGATGAGATTTCGTTTTTCAAAGTTTGGAATAGTCTCTGACATAAGAAAAGCCTTTTTGCAACCAACTAATGCCGATGCCGATGCCGATGCCGATGCCGATGCCGATGCCGATGCCGATGCAACCAACTAATTTTTGGTTGTATTTAGAGTTGAGAGTGTTTAAATGAATAAAAGTGACAGCAAGTGATCTAATTTTTATCGAGCAGTGCACAATTAATAATGAACAGATTCAAATGAAACTTGGAGGAAAATTATAATGTAATGTGCTTTAGACTTCCCAATTGCCAAAATGACAATATTTAATGATTTTGAGAATGAGATAATTTTGACTCGACTCGTATATCATAGAAATGTCAGAATTTTATGACTTTTCATGAAAATCAAGTTACCTGGGAAATTTGCTCCCATAAGAAATGCATTGGAAGGAAAAGTGGCTGAGGAATCAGCACCTCGCTCATTGGAATGCTCTGCAGGGTCCTAGACAATCCAAACTTCTACTGAAGGGATGGACTGATGGACACGCCAGGGCAGCCACTGAACTACCAAGGAGTAGGCTAAGGAAGATAGCAGGACTCCTAACAGGGCACTGCTGTATGAGGAAGTACCTCTACAATCTAGGAGTAGAGGAAAGTTCCCTATGTAGGAGTTGCGGCATGACTGATGAAACGTCAGTTCATGTTCTCTTAGAGTGTCCACACTGGGCTGTATTACGCAGGCGAATCTTCGGAGTCACTGTCATGGCACCTGGAGACACAAGCAGGCATCCACTGAAAAAGGTTGTGGCCTTTATTGAAGGGCTCGGCTTCATGGATGACTAGGTATCAGGATTGGCACAATGCGCCCGCCAGTGGCCTCAGTGTCGGAACCTTGGCTTGAGTTGTCCAGGACAAGGCTCGTCTGCACATTTAGTAGTAGTTGTAGTAGTAAGGAAAAGTCAGTCTTTCTTGAACCTTCTGCCAGTGAAGAGGCTCGCTGGCGGTTCAAACAAACAAAATAATAATTTATGACAGTGAGCTGCTATGAAAAATATGGATAGATAAGACACATTTGTGAGTACTCATTTTCATAATAAAGCTAGCACTACCTAAACCTAGAGAACATCCAATCCAAGCTGCAAAGCACTACGTATTAATTATACTAGACAATTTATTAATCGTATCGGTATTTCTTCTACTTAACCTAGAAAGGACAGAATGATTAACGTTCACAAAACATAAACGAACTTATTTTAATATTGAATAAAACTTAGACTGGATGTAGGTACTAATAAAAATAGTGTATTTACCTGATATGGAGAAACGTTCTTTCAAAATATATAAATATCAATTATCTGTATGAATTTAAACTTGCTAACACAACCATTATTAAAACTAACCTAACCTGAAAATTTTTCACCACGACCATCAATCTTTCACAACTTTGGGCGGTATTTGTGATTTGTTCGAAACTATATTCTCTATTAAATGAAAATTCTGTCGAGACCACTTGTTCTGGGAAGGGGAAAAGAAGAAGACAATACAGTTATTTGTCTCACGAGCGTAGCTGACAAACTTTTCTAAGGATATATTTAGGATAAAAAAAGGATTAATAAGAAGAGTTGGGTCTAGATGTTGTATTTTATTAGAGTACACTCACAAATTTTCTAACAAACCGCCCGAGGATTACACCGTTATAGTATATATGTTATATTTAATAATGGTTATAATTATGAAAGTTTTTCACGTACCTTGTAAGTATTGACATTTAGGAAATTTGAAAAAAGTTTCTAAAAGAGAAGGAAATTTCCAATAAAAAAGTTCCGACTCCCAAAACTACCTCCATTATTTATAATTTTAATTCAACGCTGAAAATAGGTCTTAGCCCGTCATTTTGGGTATACGCACAAATTTAATAAATTTTTTCAAAAATATGAAAGAAATTATGGTGTATTTTGAACAATTCTTCTCAACAAGTAATTGAGAATTTCCCACTCGTTGTGAATCATTTTTAGTAATTCATTGGATGTTCATACTTTTCGAGATATTTTGAATATTTTTCTCTACTATTTATAATCAAACCATATTGAGTCAATATCGTATTCTTATTTTTGCAGATTTTATCGGTCTCGTTTCTGCTCAACAAATGCGATATGCCTAAAGGTAGGAGAATGTTGTGACAAATAACAGAAATAAAAATAATAGTTTATATTTTAAAGAATTTATTGAACTTTTGAAGCAATTAATAATTTCTTTCACGATTTCTGACTGTTTTTTTCTATATATAATATTTTTATTCAAATTTTTTTGAAATTTTAAGAATTTATTTTTCATTTTCGTTATTTAAAAAGTGTGCCCGAAATGTATATCCACTTTTATTAATTTTATAAATAATCTAAATATTGGAAACACCTCATCAGCAGGATATAGGGATATTTTGTTTCTGTTTCTTCTTTTTCAGGTGAAATTTTTTCAGCACTGCAGCTTTCTGTGAGCAAATTGGTCAATCCCTTTAGGTTATAATCAAAATTTAATAATTTTAATTTCAATAAGAAAGTTATCAATACAAGAATAAAGAAAAATTAAAAAAAAATCTAAATAACAAAAAAAAATTGCTTGAAAATTTAACTATTCTCTTCAATTTAAACCCTTATTGAATAACAAACACTAATTTTATCAATTGCAATTTATAAAATGAAAAATTGGTCAAAAATTAAATTTTTTCTTTAAGTAAGTAAGTGAGTTCAGATCCAGAGATATTTTAAAAAAGTTTTTCACGACATTTATTCATCACTTATAATTGCACAAGTGGTTTGTATTTTATCAAAGGTAATACCACGAGTGCTTCAAATTGTATCGATGATTTTTTCTTTTCCAAGAAAATTTATTTATTTGGCAAAAATATGAAAATCCGATTGATAAAATCCCGAGTCCGTTGGGGCGAGGGATTTTATCTAAATTCGGTTTGTTTGAATGTTTTTGCCTCAAATAAACAAGTTTGAGTGATGAAAATAAAAAATTGTGTGATAAAATTTGAAGAGCGAGTTGTATTTGGAAAGATTATTTTTTTCAACAATTTAAAATTTTGTATTACCTGGATATTCAATATTCTCTTGGGTGATGGTGGCACTGAATCAGTTTGTGTTCATTTTTCAATAAACTTCGAAGCACTTTAAGTTGTCAAAAATGACAAATTCAAAGTAAAACTTTGACGTTTCAATGTAAACAAGGTATTATCGATGAGGAAGCAGAATTATCAGTATAATACCGAATGATTGGCTAGAATAATGTATTGCTATTGGTTAAAACCACCAAAATGTTAGATTTTGACCAGTGAAAAAAATAATCGGGTAAATTTGGATTGTTTAATGAGAAACTGTTTCCTAGCAATTTGACGAGAATAACTGTCAACTATTAAAAACACGACACCGAAGGTGGAGTGTTTTTAGGTTGACAGTTATTCGAGTCAAATTGCTAAAGGAAGCAGTTTAGAATTTGACCAACACAAATTTACCCAATATCAATACAAACCTCGAGTGTAATTCGGCAGGACAATTTAATGAATGAGAAATTTGGAAACATATCAATGCAAACTTTATTCATGAAACATTAAAAATTAACACATTTTTATTTTAATGTACAATTATTAAAAACACAGTTATTGAAATTCATACTAGGAACAGTGATATTGATGAACAAATGAATAAGTGAAAAAACCACTAGTGTATTTGTCAACAGTAAAAACACAAGAGCTTTTTTTTATCGGATAAATTTCTCTTTGCATCGAAACAGTTTTGCCAATCACTAATTTTACGAGAAAAACTGACGAGCAAATTTAGTGATTGGAAAAACTTTGAGTTGAAGAGATATTTATCTGATAAAAGAAAAGATCGAGTGTTTTTTGGCAAGATAAATTACCGACAGAATATATGGATGAACAACAAAAATAATTATCTTTATTAACTTGCGACTCATTGTCATTGTGTAAAAGTGACGTTCCCTCACTATATATTGAGGAAGAGGAGTTTTTATCGCGATAAAAAAGGATGCACCTTTTTTATCGATGTCAAAGTGACAATAACATTTCCAGGTATATGACATTTTAACATTGGAGTTAATTTATCAACAGTAAAAACACTTGCCGCTGTCAAAGTGACAATTGCACTGAGGCATATGCGATTTTTTATACATGAATTAAATTGTCCATTTTATTGTGAATTTATAATTTTTGGAATATTACGACACTTAGAATTCCCTAGGTAAAACCAATTGCTCTAGACAACACAGAAAGAAAGTAAGAGAAAAACGACGTTCTGGGTGTTAATAGGTCTACCATTCAACACAATTTGATATTTTTGTTTTTGAACAGAGGGTTATTGAAACAAAAATAATAAAATATAGAAAATTAATTTTATCAACTCTATAATATAAACAGGAAAATCACTTGAAAAATTAATTTATATAATATTTTGAGACACCTAAAATTTTTTCCCAATTTAAAACATCTATTTAGTCTATTCTAAACAAAAAATGCTCAAATTCGATAAATTTATTCAATTCCAGCCCTAGAACCACAACGTAAAGTAACTGAAACAATAACCACAACGTAGGGTCGCCGGTGACCCTTTTTGAAATTGCTTCTAATGTGGCACGAAGAAAAGATATAAGTTGACTATAGGATATAAAAGTGATATAAAACTATGAAAAACTATGATAAACAAATAAACGATAAATTAAACATATTTGATACATAAAGAAACTTAAAAACAAATTCTTAATAAAAAATAGAAGATCGAGTAAGATTATAATTTACAGTCTTCACAAATGCTAAATTGGTGTTCTGCGCACATATTTTTTTACAATGAACGCAAATATGACGTCTTTTTCGGTCCCGAGATCTTGGGCAAAAGTAACAACGACGTGAACTGTTTTGGGGTTCTTGAGTGAGTTCGTCAGGATATCCAAGGTAGTCGCGAATAGATTGTCTTAATTTTCTTGGCAAGCGTTTATTTTCTGATCATTGCTTCATATAATCGACTACCAAAACGTCAGCTGATTTTTTTAGAAAATTAGATCGAGTATCACCTTGGTCCAAGATTTGCAACTGATGCAGTACAAATGAATTGATTCCAGCAGCGTCTAACATACCATATAAATTTCTTGAAGGCCATCTTCTCGTTTTTCGGGCAACAGTTTTTGAGTGACAAAGCTGGTCAAAGTTTTTGCTTTTTGTCATCCATTTTCCTGTAATAATAATAATTAGGACACGAAAAAATAAAGTGGACGTCTAAACTTACCTTGAAAAAAGTATAACGCAAACCACAACGTGGGGTCAAAACACACGGAATAGCTTATAGCCGGCGATAATAAAATTTTGGCTGAAAAACACATATGCACATCAACATGTACTGAAGCTACATGGACCCACAGCCAGTGTTGCCAGGTATTACAAACTCTCATGCGCCAATGTTGACATTAAAGTGCTCCAGCAATGCACCACCTATGGTTTCGGATAGCGCTCTATTCTAATTTTCAATCTATGATTCTAATTCCTACAACGTGACCACATTTGACGCTAGAAGCTAGCGTAACGCGTAAAAACTACGGCGGTAAATTTAAATATCCGATATTAAGTGCTTTTGTATGCCAAGAATTATTTTACTACTAGTTATTTACAAATTGCTTTCGAAAATGTTGTTATATCTACCTATCTATTCTTACTTCAAAGTAAATAATGACTAAATATACATGTTACTATACCAGTTATTGAATTTTCGATTTTTTTCTATTTTGCCCATATGTTCCCTTCTATTTTTATCTGGAAGACTGAAAACCGGTAACGGCAAAGAATATACCAGTGTATTCTGTGGTACCGGTAACAAAAGTCAGAACTATGGAAAAAAATTATCAGCTGTCACCTGTCAGTGCTGTCTCAACCACAGACATAGACCACAGACAACAGGCACATGACACTTATGTTATGTCAGCAGCTCTCTTGCCGCCTTCTTTTTTTATCATTTACAGATGGTCTGGTGTCTGGATGGACTCTATAACTTGCGAAACTCTTTGACTATATCGTCAAAGCTAAACAACACGCTTAAGTTCAAATTTTAAAGCGCCACTCTTGACGCCCTGGCGCATTTACTAAAATTTCAAACGCCATTTCAATTTTAAATGCGCCACGCATGGCAACACTGCCCACAGCTCGGAGACTAAAACGCGCGCAATCGTATTCGGGGAAAACCAAACGGCTGGATCACGGGCGTCCCCACGTTGTGGTTCTAGGGTTAATGAAAAATTTTAATTTTTTAAATATTAAAATACTCCCAGAACGTACTTGGTACAACTAGATCTTCCAGACAACTCAGAAGAAGAGACATCAATTTATTATTTCGGGTGTTTCCAATTTTTCACATTTTACTGTTTATTTTTTTGATCAGCTGAGAATTTTTTTTGTGGTTATACAAATTTTCGAATCGTTGTATGCCTGTATTTTTTTTTATTGGTGAACCATTTTACCTATTTAAAGAACGCCTCAGCGTGTTTAAATCGAACTTTTTAGCACGCGCGTGTTTTAAAGTTACCGTGGCAACATCAACAACTCGCGAAACGAAGTCTAAATCTATGGTTTAAATCATGTCTAAATGTCAATTTTTTTATTATTGATCTGACAGGAGTAGTTTTTAACGTCAAAACTTTTATTCGAACGATATTTAACAATGTCAAATTTATAAATTAAAATAGAAAGTGCCGTTGGTATTGTTTGAAATATTGATATTTCCATTTTTCAAATCATCGGAAATGGTATTTAAATTAATACTATTGACATTCACAGAACTCAATAAGGTTGAACTTCCATCAAAATACAAATTAGTTTATGTTTTTCTCATTTCCATGACAACGCAAGGTGTACATCATATACGTCACGAATTCAACCATTTGACATTTAGTTGACGTTTCCATCTATGATTTCCATTTCTTGTTGTTGTAGTAGTTATAGACCGGTATTTATAATTTCAAAGTGCACCAATAAAAAAAAAATATCGTAAAGTATTCGTGGATAACTGGTCTTTAAAACACTTGCTCTATTTCGAGCACTTCGGCTTCGCCGTCGTGCTCCAAAAATCGCGCGTGTTTTAAAGACCTTAATATCCACTTATACTTTAATATACTAATATTACAATATGTGAACACAGAAATTTCCTTGGGGACACTAGAAACTTGTAGTTTTTCAAAATCTTTTTTTTTTTTAACGTAATCACTTTAAACTTATTCTTATACTACCAAAAACTTATCGGTACAAAGAAAATTTTATATTTCTAATCCTCCTTAACTTAATTTTAATATTTCACCAAAGACACTTTTTGTGCCCAGATTACCTACTTGGACTACTTGCTAACTTAAGGGGAATCTATTGGCAGCGATTTGACAAAATATCGAAGTATTTTTGGCAAAGAATTTTGAAGTAATGGATGTATTGAAAATTAAGAAAAAAATATATCATGTAGATTGATGTTGAACTTAGAGTTCTCATTGAATGGAAACTTTGAAATGCTAACCAAATTTTGTTGAAAAAAATATGAAAAATACACATATTAAGCAAAGTTTAAGCCCTTGTAAAGAATTAAATATGGATTCAATGGAAAAACTTATTTATAAGGGGTCTAATTTGAAGCTTTATGAATACTATATAAAAATCTCAGAATCCTCAAATTACTTATGACCGTACAATTCCTTATTGAAATTTGGTTGCTACCACTAAAATATCGGATAAAAATCCATCTCTCGCTTTTCTATCCTTCTATGACTGACATTGTCTCTCTGCTTCGGTAGTCGCGTGCCGTTCCATTGTTGATACAACGCTCGCCGGTCTCGGCGGTCTCCCAGTTCAGTACTGACGAAGCTTATAGAGTAGCACGTGAACCAAAATCCGCTTGGACCGCTTGGCTACCTACATGTTGCGGAGCTTTCATATTTCTAATAAAATTTTCGTTATGTGAACTTACTATTACTACTACTAAATGTGCAGGCGAGCCTTGTCCTGGACAATTCAAGCCAAGGTTCCGACACTGAGGCCACTGGCGGGCCCATTGTGCCAATCCTGCTACCTAGTCATCCATGAAGCCGAGCCCTTCAATAAAGGCCGCAACCTTTTTCAGTGGATGCCTGCTTGTGTCTCCAGGAGCCATGACAGTGACTCCGAAGATTCGCCTGCGTAATACAGCCCAGTGTGGACACTCTAATGCCTGATATGCAGATACACCCTCACCCAATGGTACACAAACCTGTGTTCTTGGGTTCCTGGAGTAAATTCCAGCCCCTGCTCTATCACCGGAGCATGAGCCATCTGTGTACCAGACGGTCCCATTAGGCTGTGTATTCCTCTCTTTTTCCCAGGACTCTCTATCCCGTATCATGGCCCTATATGGGGTAGCGAAGTAGTACTTACGCAGGCATTCATCAGCCGCTCGAGCCAGAACTGGAATATCTTCCAGGAGCCGGAGCTTCTTGACGTGCCTGCACTCTTCCCCTCTTCGCACGTATCCCAGTCGTTTCAAGCGCAGGAAAGCCCTCCCCGCCTCAGCCTCGATCACATGGTGAAGAGGCCGAAGATCAAGGATCACCTCCATCGCAACAGTTGGTGTAGTTCTCATGCAGCCAGTTGCCCCCAAACTGACCACCCTTTGAAGGCGTGCCAGTTGCGATCTAGCCGTGACCAAGGTTACCCTCGGCCACCAGACCAGAGCCGCATATGTGAGCATAGGCAGCATAATCACTCTATAGAACCATATGATCGTTTTGGGGGTCAGTCCCCACCTCGGACCAATGGCTCTCCTACAGGCCCAATACGTGTTTGTCACCTTGCTTAGGCGACTATCAAGATGAGCCTTCCATGTCAGTGATTTATCAAGGATCACTCCTAGATACTTCACCTGTTCAACCACCGGCAGTGGTACTCCATCAAGACTTAGACCCTCAGATCTTATACCTCTCTTTTTGGTGAAAGCAACTATCTCAGCCTTGGCAGGATTAACTGCAAGTCCGTGTTCGTTACACCACCCATGTACCCTATTCAGAGCCCTTTGCATGAGGTCACTGAGAACGGTAATGTGCCTTCCAACAACAAGGACGATATCATCGGCATACCCAATCGTTAGAAAGCCCTCACCGTTTAAAAGGGTTATTAGCTCGTCAATGACTAGGTTCCACAATGTGGGCGAAAGAACACCCCCTTGCGGACATCCCCTAGCGACGATTACTTTTGCCACATGGTCTTTGCATGTGGCCTCTTCTGTACGGTTGCACATCATGGCCCCAAGCCAGTGAGTGATCATTGGCTCTATTCCATGATTTGCCGCAGCCCTACACATGGATCCTACAGGGGTGCTGTCAAACGCCCCTTGTATATCCAAGAAAGCACCCAGGGCGAACATGCCATTTTCCAGCGCCTTCTCCACCTGAGTTACCAGTTGGTGAACTTAAACGTGAGGACGTAGGGAAACAAAAAAATATACAAAGCATAATTGTGCAAGGTCGAATTTGGTAGATGCCCCTCAAGTTACTTTGGTTAACAAGTTTTTTCCAAAATTAGATATACTCAAAATTATATTGTTTGAAAATATCAATTTCTATTGTGATTTTTAATAGTATCCACTATTATAATCTTAATCTGGATACTGCACCGGATTGAAGCTGAACAATTTTATTTTTAAGACAAGTTCATCCTCACTCTAGAAGTTCTAAACTATTTTTGATTCTCACACTTTTTCCAATTAGAATTTTGTAGAAACTTTTCAATTTTCGTATCAAGTACTTAAAAGAGTGTTTGGATAATATGGTAAGATTTCACGAACTACAAGGATACGCTCATCTTCTCTATAGTAATCGACTTGTATGATTAATTTAGTAAATTACAACATGATATGTGTATTTATACAGTACTCCAAAATGTAATGTAATGTATTTTGAATGACATGCAACCGATTTTTATAGATAGGTGAGTTACTCTATAAACACAGGTACTGGCTTGAGGTGGCTCTAACGTAGTGGACTTAGAGTCAGTATCATAGGGAAACTAAGTGATGTATGCCTTTGACTAAGAGATAAATGTGGTGGCAATCGCCGGTCGGTAAATGGAAATGGTCGATTTCGGGTTTGAGTGATGGTTAATGGTAAAAATGGGGCAGTCCAAATGGTATTGGGATGGAGATTGCGCCGTGGATGGTTCCAAATGTAAGTGTTTTAAATATTTTTTTATTGAGTGGCCACTGCTTATTGCTATACTATTTTATGCATAACTAATGATATGATAATTTGAAGCTACTCTTTGTAAGCAATGATAAACATTTAATTTGTTGCTGAATATATAGTAGGGTCTAAATATAAGGAATAAACTGATCATTTCGTAAGCCTGCGAAAGACTAAAAACCAATGATTATTACTGCAATCTCAATGAATATCCATTCTTTGAGTTCATTAGTAGCTTGAGGTCTATTTATGTGCACTTTTATTTTGTAGTATCCCCATGAAAAGAAATCGAGAGGTGTTGAATCAGGGGACCTTCCAATTCTTTGTCTATTATTGTCATCCAATATCAAGCTTCATTGTTGTATCATGGATAGCCATTTTTATCTCATTTTCCGGGAGAAATTATGATGTTATTTATTCACCATCCATTCCTCGAATTATGAGGAAGGAGTCTGGAGTCTGGAGCAGTCCCAGCACAAAAAATTATGCAAAAAAGCGAACTAAATGTATAATAAAAAATCAATGCAGTTTTAACAACCTGTGAAAATGATACAACACCAGGGATAATAAAACTTTTCTACCGGAAAATTTAGTTTGTTGAGGATTGAAGCATATTTTTTCACGAAACTGAAGCTATTCAGTCATTGTAATTTCATTTCGTAGTTCAACAACAAGCGCTATTTACATGGGTCATTTCATTTGTTTTTATGGTCATTTGAGTTTCACTAGTTGTTCCAGTCAAAGAGGTGGAAACACTAAAATATTCCAAACTATTCAACAATATAAATGAATAAATGAAATTGGAATTATATTGAATGGAAAAAATATATACAGGGTGTTTTCAAATGACACTTACACCGTTTGCATGTAGATACCTCTCGTAAAATTAGACAAAATCATAAAGGGTTTGGAGGGTCAAAATTCAAAATACGGGGTGTTGAAGTTAAGAAAAATTGAATGTTTTAATGTGATAACTTTAAGATGGATGGATAAATTGATTTGACATTTGACAGGTTGATTTTAAATGTGAAAGGGCATATTTTGATGGGGAAACATATTCCAATTCTTGATCCAGTGGTTTAATTTGGAAAAATATTTTACTTTTCCCCTCCCATTTTTTACGCCACTGGCATTTGAAGCTATTTTTAATAAATTTTGTATTTCTCAATGGTTTTCACGTAAAAAACGCATAACCTTCACATATGAAAAATTTGTAGTTATCAAGATATTTAATGTTTTTATAAAGTCTGCAAGATCACTTTTTAATAATTAATAAACAAAAATTTTTAGCAATGCATCTTAAACATTCAGAGAAGACTGTTGAGAATATTTCTCCAAACTTGTGATTTTACTAGAAAAAAATAGAAAGAACCCATGCAGCTACAGTAATTGTACCAGTATTTCCGAAGTATACGATTTTTAATGAGAAAACGTTGCAAATTATGTATAATTGTTAATAGACAAAATTTTGAACATCTCTTGTAATTTGTTGGCTGCTTAATTTTTTTGTTAATAAAATTACAAGTTTGGACAAGTATTTTCAACAATCTTCTCCGAATGGCTTAGATGCATTGCTGTTTTATAAATTGGTTTCTGTTACATATTCTTACCATTAGAAGTTTGGTAGTTTTTGAAAAAAATCAAATAAACATATTTTTTTCACTCAATTATTAAAAAGTGATCTTGCAGACTCCAGGAAATCATTAATTATCTTGAAATCTACAAATTTTTTGATATGTTAAGGTTATGCGTTTTTCACGTGAAAACCATTGAGTACTACAATATAAAATGGAAATAGCATCAAATGCCATTGGCGTAAGAAATGGGAGGGGAAAGGTGACATATTCTTCCAAATATACACCACTGGATCAAGAATTGAAACATGTTTTTCCATCAACATATGCCCCTTTTCATTTAAACACAACCTGCCAAATGTCAAATCAATTTATTCATCCATTTCAAAGTTATCAAACTGAAACATTTAAATCTTCATAACTTTCAACACCCCGTATTTCGAAAAGTGAATAGGCTGGACCCCTCAATCTAAATTTCATTTTGCGCAACTTCACGGGAGGTATCTACTTGCAAACGTTGTAAGTGTCATTTGAAAACACCCTGTATAATCACTTATACGGGGTGAACCAGGTGTATAGTGCAGCTATTTAATCGTATATCCCCTTTAAGTTATATTGCGGACTATGATGGTATCCTATCGAATTACAGCCGACAACTTTAAGTTCGCACAATATCTTTTACGGCAAGTATACCAAATACTTTGTACTTGTTAGAGAGACTAAATATTATTATAGTACTTTATGTAGATTTTTTCTTCACTTGCTCCGTTATTGTTGTGAATTGAGAAAAAATGTTTTTATCCATAACCATATAATATTATGTAATGCTGTCATTACTTACGTCATTAAAGGTTGGAAGGTGTCATATTACACACCTTTACTTCCCGCCCTGTCCTCCCGCACTCACCACCCGCCCTCTAAAATAATGTGATCGTTACCTAGTATTATTTATTTTAGATGAATATTTTTTATCTTCAAAATATAACACTTTGATAAATATCGGATGACATTTTTCTTGATTTATTATTCGCGAACTTAACTATTACCCATAGCAATTTAAATTCTATAAGGTTTGTATAAACAGCTATAAGATATGTCTTATAGGATACTTAAATTCTTATAACTAACGGTCTACAAAACAATTATATGATCCTTATACAACTGAAAAGGGCCCATTTTTATACAACTGTTTGGTTGTATAAAATTTCTATTAAAAGTTTATACAACTCTCATATGACTGTTTTATAATCATTTATACATCTACTATAAAATGATTTAATAGGTGTCATGTAGTCACATCTATAAAATGGGATTGAAGCGGCACTAAGAAGGTCTTACAAAATGGTTGTATAGTGCAATATATTTTTTTATAATGCTGTTATTTCGAGCACAATGGAAACATTTTGTCATATAGCAGTTTATAAGAGTATTTCACTTTTTAGTGAAGAATATCAGAACCAAATTATATTTCAACTTGAACGTGCATCATACATTTCATTTGTAGAAATGGAGACTTATCAAAACGACTTGGGCCGCTTGGGCGGACATCGATAGTAAAAGTTATAATTTCATTTGGATGGTTTAATAGCACAAATTTTGATGCGCCGCAAATTTCACTGATAGATTATAGGTATATATTTGGCAAGAAAATGAAGCGCTTCAATTCTGGTTTCAAGTAGATACTTAAAAAAAATAATAAAATGGAATATCCTAAAATACTTTTTTTATGATTGTAATAGTTTATCACTTCATATGGATATTCTTTCACAATATGATTCTCTAAATAATGATAAAGTCACATTTTTCAATATAGTTTCATGTTTCCAACTCAATTGCTCATAAAGGCGGCGAAATCAGAACAAGAATTACTTATTCAAACATGGCGATTAATGAAGCAACATTTTTATCCCAAAGAAATGCCTATTTTTGATATTGTATAAAGTGGCTTATAAGGTATTATATCATTTTAAAAGAAATGATCGTATAATGCGTTATAGCATATATTGTAAAAGTCACTATGGAATCATTTAATACCACAATTTTCATTAAAAAACAAAATTATCGCTACAAAAGGCTTAATAGGAATAGAAAGTCCTTAAAACAACGCTATTCGACTATTATACAACAATTCAGTCCTCTCAGAATTCCATTTTGCTAGTTGGGTAACGAATTAACGATTGAAGATTTATTGATTTTGAATGGGATATGATGGTTGTGAATAAAATAGTATACAAACCTCGGAAGTTTCATTCCTGTCTCGAGATAATCTAACTAATCTCTCGACAGTAATGAAACTCTTCCCACTATTTATTAATAATAATTATAAAATTGCCTGTTGAAAATTTTATTTGTATTTATGCTTTATCTTCATCTTTTAACTTAACTTTTATTGTCCATTCTTTGAATGTGTCCCCACCAGCTTAGTTATCGTTGTTCTATAATGTTCAAGATTGGTTGCACCCCCAATTCTGTTCGTATTTTTATATTTTTCATTCTGTCCTTTCTATTCACTCCTACAGTTTTTCTCAGGTATTTCATTTCCGCAGCTTGTATTTAAAATTGCCGCATCAACCATTGAACTCCCCCGTATCTGAATTCACAAGTATAATGGAGACTTAGTTATGACGCCAAACAGTGTGTAATTATAGTGTTTACAAAGCAGTTGAAGTTTTACCAATTAACACAAATCCATTTAATAATTATAATTAAAATACCATTTTTAACTCTCAACTTTAGAGCCCCATAGTTCGTTAACGAAGGGCGAAAGTTATAAGTAAATGAAGATGAAAAAATAATTCTGAAGGCGTTAGGTAGGAACCTTCACTGTTCCAAAAAATTTAATGTAATACTACTTGGCATTTATTTAATATCATTTCAGTAACAAGCAATTTTTGCTTCATTAACGCTGAACGCCAAGAGTTAAATTGCGCCCAACGTGGATATACTCTCAAAATTATCTACCTCTATAATTTTAATCACTTTTAAATCGAAATTTATATGCTTCTACTCTATTGTTAATTTTATATTACTATCAGTAGAGTTATTCAAAGGACGACTTTAGTCATCCCGTAAAATGCTGCTACGTTCATTTTAGCAGATAAATGGCCAATATGAATTATCTGAAATTGGTGTAATATCGTCCATTTACGCCATCACTTTCAGATGTATTCATAAAGCGAAGTATAGAGACGTCAAGACAAGTTATTTATCTACGGCGTCGAGAAATCATAAAGATAATGGTTTCAAAGGAGGTGAATATTTAAAGGCAATCACATTTCTAATACAAACAGGCGCGTGCTGGAATGATTTTAGAGCCCTCCGAGTATTCGTCATGGAAAAATCAATCACTTCTCTACAATAAAAGGATGTAAATAATTCCCAATACAATTTCACAAGATCCTCCCATGACGTGAGGATAAAATAAATCTTTCGATTCAAAACAGTCGCAAAATGTGTCAAATTTCATTCTAAAGCTAATTTCTCACTTCATAGTTCCATTGCTTATAAAGCATGTTTTTTAGTTTTTTTGTGACTCATAAAATTCGATACTATAATTGTCATCGGTCCTTGACAAGTTTGAATTAAATCTGTACAAGTGAAGATTGATTTTACTTTTTACATTCATTTGGTATAATATAAATAAAACAAATAGTCGAACTTTCGATCTCCTGCTTACTAGTCAGGCGCTTTAACCAACTAAGCCACGGCGCCAGCTAATGTATTTGCTCTAGTAGACCGTTTCAAGCAATAATCGTGTCTATATATATAACGTTATAACGATATAGCCCCCTGGTTTTTTATAAAACAAGCTTAAGATTTAATAAAACCCTATATATCAGTAATACACATAGATTCAAAAGTTTTGCATCACCTTCTTCGGATGAGAAGGAATTTTTTTGCACTAACAATTTTTTGTTGGCTTGTTTATCAATGTTTACCATTTCAATATGTTCCATATTTTTTGTAATATACAGATGTTTACAGTTTTTTTTGTAAGATAACATTTTTAATGCGATCATTTTAACATTCAAGGCATTTGATTTTTACGATTTTAAGTGCAAACATGAATCGTCAAATCATAAGTGAGATTGACCGTGCAAGAATAGTGGCTTTAGTTGAAGAAGGTCATTCTCAAAGGTTCGTGGCAAACAGAGTTGGCGTTTGGCAAAGTGATGTGTCTCATGTATGGAACCGGTATCTCCAGACCAATTCTCTTCGTGATAGATCTAGAAGCGGTAGAAGGCGTGTTACTAATCAGCGGCAGAACCGCTATATCCACTTAACTATCCGAAGGAACCCGACCATGGCAATACCAGCACTCCAAAGAGATATGAGACATGCGTTCAAGTATCGATCTCGACATTACGAAGACGAATACTTGCGACAGATTTGAGGTGTCGCCGACCAATAAGAGTGCCCAGACTACAACCTGAGCACAGAGTTCGCCGACTACAGTGGGCTCAAGAACACGCGGCCTTGCCTGAAGAATTTTGGAATTCGGTGTTTTTTTCCGACGAGACAAGGATTTGTTTGGTACAAGATAGCCATCGAATACGTGTGTGACGGGATCCAACGAGAGTTGCTCAGCTTGCCCATGCTCGCCCCGTGCCGCCCTTCAGAGGAGAAAGTGCTATGTTTTGGGCTGGTATCATGTTGAATGATCGCACAGAATTAATTCATGTGGAGGGAATGATGACTGGTGATAGGTATTCAGAGATATTCTACATCCTCACGTGAGACTATGGCGCGCAGCTGTTGGCAATTCCTTCGTTTTTATGGACGATAACGCCCGACCTCATAGGACCGGAGCTGTAAATGAGTATCTTGAAACTGAAGGGATCAATCGTTTGAGCTGGCCTGCCCTATCTCCTGACATGAATCTCATAGAACATGCTTGGGACATACTTGCCAGGGCAGTGGCAGCATGCAGAAATCCACCCAGGAGTGTACAAGAGCTTGTTCATGCGGCCCAAGAAGAATGCGAAATATTCCCCAACAGAATATCAATAATTTGGTAAACAGCATGGGCAGGCGACTTCAAGCTTGCATAAATTTTAGAGGTGGAATTTCTCTTCATTAAAAGTTCTCATGCAGGTTCTCACTTAACCTTTTCTTTAAAAATAATTAATTTGTATTTAATTTTTTATTTTCTAAGAATACTTTTTATGTTTAAAGCAAGTTTATTATTGGATAATGAAAATTTTTGACAAATATACACGTTTTTTTTATTGAAACTAATTATTTGATTAATCTCTGATCCATTTATAATGAACACATTTTTTTTTTCGGAGATTTAGGGTGATGCTAAACTTTTGAATCTATGTATTGTATTGACGGGTGTGCAAGATTTCGAATTAATAAGTTCGTCCAAAGTGGTTCAAAATCGAGTGCAAAGGAGTCGGTAACTAACAAAAAAAAAGCAAATGAACAAACATACCTAGCGTGTTGAAAATTAGGAATTTACATCCTAGGAACTGATTTATAGCATTATTAATGGTAATTGAATTAGTATTTTTTTACATATAGGTACACGAGTCTGCTGCGCACAATTATTCTTCTCTGTCTTTCAAATAGTTCCTCTCATATTTTCCCTGCCGTACTTGTATAAGGTGAATATCTTCATAGCTGAGTAGACATGACTAGAAAGTCAATGAAAACATAGTTGTATTCTGTGTAAAATTTTTTTTATCCAAAATTGCAAAGCGCTTTCGACTTTTAGGCCATCATCAGTGCCATACCTGCAAGTAAGCAATAATCGTTGGAAAATTATTAAAAAAGAAATTAGTAAAGAATTACTTACTCGTCAGATATATGATACAAGAAACTTAAGCAAATTTCTACAACACATTAACGTCACAATGATAAAATTACATAGAATTTAAAATATTTTTTAAATTATCCCCTGATTGGGGTTAAACTGTCTTCATATTTTTTGAACAGTTTTTAAATTCTAATTATATTCTTCAGCTACTACACGAACACGTGTTAGTATGAAGACATCAGTTTAACCCCAATCAGGGGATAATTTTAAAAAAAAATTTAAATTCTATGTAATTTTATCATTGTGATGTTAATGTGTTGTAGAAATTTGTTTAAGTTTCTGGTATCATATCTGACGAGTAAGTAATTCTTTACTAATTTCTTTTCCAATAATTTTCCAACGATTATTGCTTACATGCAGGTATGGCACTGATTATGGCCTAAAAGCCGAAAGCGCTTTGAAATTTAAATAAAATTTTTTTTACACTGAATACAACTATGTTTTCATTGACGTACTTGTATAAATCATATGCATCGAATAGACTTTTCGTGATCTGTATATCCGCGGTTAGATATTATCAAAAAATAATGCGAATGCACAGCCAAAGGAAGAAAAACAGCGTGCATACTACGAAGTGGGTTGAAAAACGTGTGTACTACAAAGTGGTTTGGAAAATAATAAGACAAATTGGCACAAACAATTGTTTATTGATGAATATAATAACAAATACGAAGGAGTTAAACATATTACAGTTTTATTAATATAACTACCACATTATACACTGTGTTATTTATAAGATGCGACATGGGGATTCCTGTACAAAACTGTCAAACGCGAGCTACCTTTTTTACCAAATAGCGTTCATTAAAAATAATAGCAGATTTGGAAAGGTCGTCAATAAATAAGTTCAAATCCACTTTTAATTTTCTTAAATTTGCTCTGGTTCAATAAAAAAATGTATGTATATGTTTGAAAAAGTAGTACACCATTTTCATAACACTTTCGAATACTAAAAACACCACACCGAACCTTGATACTTCACGTTTAATTTCAAATTTTCCGTGCTTCTAGCCGTCTGGCTATCTCCTACGCGGCTGAAAGTATTGGAAAGTGGCATGAAAATGGAGTTCGACTTTTACATACATAGCTATTTTTTTATTAAACCAGAGCGAATTTTAGAAAATTGAAAGCGCATTTAAACTTATTTTTCAACGACCTTTTCAAATCTGATACTATTTTTTATGAACGCTATTTGGTAAAAAAGTTAGCTAGCGTTTGACAACTTTGTACAGGAATCTCTCTGTCGCATCTTGTGCTTGTTTTGTGCTTATAAATAACACAGTGTATAGTTATTAACGTTACAAGGCCGATATGTAACAAATAACGGATGAGGTTGAATATTGTAATCCGAGGCGTAGCCAAACCTAATCCGTTATTTGCTTATCGTGTGTCGCTCAATACTTTTCGTACCGCTGAAAGATTAGGTACATTTTGATTTCGAGGAAAGAACAAACCACATACCTCGTAATTCTACAGAAAAATCCCAGCATAGTGTTGTCATGGAACAGATTAACAATATAGAATAGAAGTTGAGAAATAAAATCAAATTTCTTTGGAAATATTGGGAGAATTATGTGTATCGAATGAAAATAATTCAATAGTATTATTATAATTATCGTTATTGTAAGCAGATCGTAGTTTAAAATATTTAACCAACAACAACATCAATTTTTCAATTGTCATCTGAATATCGTTAATTCAAAATAACAGTATGGGATTACGAAAATATTTTAAATTGGAAGGAAGTATTTTTAAGTATGGAAAGAAACGCAGAGCGTAATGACAATAAATGAGGAGCTTCGGGATTTATTTTGATTTTGAGTATAAAAGCAGGAGTAGCTTGTTTATCATCTCTTATTTGATATTGAAGAAATGCTTCTAGAAAGACATTGTGGATTTTCAGTAGTGAGTAATACAACTAGAGGTCGTATTATTTCCGGAAATTTTTTCGAGCTCATGAATATTTTGAGAAATCTCCCGAGTCATAAGCGAGTTTTTTAAGAATATTCATGAGCGAAAAAAAATTTCCGGATTTAATTTGATCTCGTGAGGTATTCTTAAATTTTACATATGTTTCAAGTAACTACAAGTGGTAGAAAATTGCTTTTTTGCGTTTTTAAAAACCAGACTATCAAAAACATATTCTGTTATAAAAAAGGTCCAAGGTAGGGTAGACCGGGGATAAAAGTGCCACGGGTAAAAAGTTCCAATCGTCGCTATTTCTGCAAATTCAATAATATGTATTCAACACGGCAACCATGGAACAACTACGACACGCTGCGCATCGTGTTCGTGAAATCAGTTAGTTTCCAGAGTGATTTAAGGAAAGGCGTACAAAGTGAGGTTTTTAATACTAAAAAGTAAGTAAACTGGACCATTTCATTTTTCTTCTTATTTGGTGGCTCTATTGTTTTTCGGGGCGAAATAATTTTTTACCGATAGCTTTATCATTGCACTTTACGACTACTATATCCATTTCCTCTTTATTGAGGTATTTTTTTTGTTACAAACACATTTATAAAAACTTGGTCAGTGGGGCAAAAAGTACCAAGCGTCATGGGGTAATAAATGGCGTATGGCACTTTTTGCCCCAGTTATGTTTACACTTTTTATTTTTACAGAATGCGGAATTATTCCCGAAAAACCGAAAGAGGTAAAACCTCACTAGGGATTATGAAGCGAGCAGCTGAATCCGTGATTAACGGAGGAATTTCAATAAGATCAGCAGCCAAAAATTATGAAATATGCAGAGTTGGTTTGAAAAGATTTATATACCGATACAGAGCAGATTCTGAAACCGCCTCATTTGGCTACAAATCTAGTCGCCGAGTCTTCACAGATGAACAAGAAAATGTTCCAGTCGCTTCTGAGGTTTCGGTCACTTCTGAAGTTTCAGTCACTCCCCTGACTCCATTTGAATTTAATATTTCCAAAGTATTTTCACCGCTATAGGCAAACTTCAAATAAAGGAAGAAAACGAAGACATACTGCTATTCTGACCGATACGCCCGAGAAGAGGGAACTTGAAAAAGATCAAGCCGAAAGAGCGCAGAAGAAAATGAAAGTTGAAAAAGGAAAAGTTGAGCAAGTAAAAAAGAAAGTGTTCACGAAGAGAAAACAGGTTAAGATACTGAAAGAAGTTTATGAATCGAGCAGTGAATCAGAGACAGACGATTGCTTTTGTCTTTACTGTTGTGAACCATTTTCTCAGAGTATGCCTTCTGAAGAATGGATACAATGCTTAGAGTGTAAAAAATGGGCTCACAGTAAATGTATCTCAGGTGAATCATTTTCTTTTGTTTGCTTAAACTGTAATAGTGATGATGAATAAATCCAATATGAAATGCACCTAGTCAGTTAGTTTTTGTATACGATTAAAGACCTAATAAAACATTTTTTGCTGAGATAATTCCTAAAATCATTTTCAAATTCTACTTGGTACTTCTTACCCCTAGGCTGGCACTATAAGCCCCAAAGTTGGGGCAAAAAGTGCCAATTGCAACGTTACAAAAGTACATTAATAACAATTTTATATCAATTTTATATTGTATTTCCTTTCATTCATTGTGATTACTAATGTTCAGGTAATCAGGTACGTATTAAATCTGACCCTAATATAATACAATAGACCAGTAAAAAAATAAAAACTAAAAAGTGGCACTTTTATCCCCGGTCCACCCTACCAACGAGGAAAAAATCTTTACTACAATTCATCCGTTGCCATGGTGATCTGTCAAAAATCAGGTTTTGATTGGTTGAAAATTACAGATGTGGAATTTTCGGTGAAACACAAGCACGAAAATACTGGGAAAAGTAGTGGTCTACTTCTATACCGAAGTCCCACAATCAATATACATACAGTTTTACCTAACCGCATTCCACACATTGATGAATATGTTGTATTCATAGTCCATTCTGTTATAATGATGCAATTAGAATGGAAATATTCCGTTTATCTCCATAAAATCGGTTTTATGGATACTAATACACCTGTTCGTGTTAAATGATTCGTGATAATTTTTAAACATGTTTTTTAAAGTGTTGATGTAAAAAATATAATAAACTTGACATTTATGTTGCGATTCTGACAATTTACCTATAAGCTACAGATTCTGTAAGATATAGGATCTGTAACTTGAACCTTTACAGATTTGTAAAATTTGCTATTCTGGAACCAAATCTGTAAGAGTCATAGTAACAGATCTTTACCTTATAGGTTTCAACTTCACTTCTGTTTATAATGTCAAAATTCTAACCTCAAAACCATTGATAGTATTTAACAGCTGTGTGTGTACCGAGCTGGTAAACCTTGAAACTAATTGATATTTTTTTTACTGAAATAATATATTCAACATGTTATTTATTCATTTAAATATACGTATTTTGTGGAACAAAAGGTGTAAAATGAAAAAGGACCAAAAATACGTCTCCAGAGCAATTGGAGTTATACTTACAATTCATGGAAAATTATTACATTTCTCGCAGTAATACTATAAACCATACTTTAGATCCCAATTATTTAATAAAAAAGTGGGAAGAGCTAGTGTCGCAATTATTTAAATGCATTGTAGAAAGACTGTGAATTAATTATTAGTACTTTCACTACAAAGGGAATTCCTAAATTATTCTCCATGACATGAGGTCTTAAATTATGAATTAAGAATTGAACACTATTTTTGTCCAACCGAAACATTTGTCTAAAATGCCTGTCTGGCATATAAAACGAATTTAATTGATCCCTTAAGTGTCTTTGTTAGATTCTCATATGATTTCTGGAAATATGGAAAGTGTATTTTATAATAATACTATGAAAAGTATGTTCAAACTGATTCTCATGGATGAGTCATCCTCTTCCAACAGAATACCGGCGAAAATATTCAATTATTCGTTCATATTAATTTCAATGATGCTCACTTGAAAAATTAATAATTACCTGAAAATAACAAAAAAACTGAAAACTCTACAACTTTTTAACCAATAATACACGAAAAATGATAATAATAATAATACAACGGTCTGTACCACACCCTGTACTGCTTATAGTGACAGATCTTACAGATGATCTCAGATTTCCACAATCTCTTAACTGCTAAATTTGAAATAATCACTACTTGAGGTTAGTCGCCATGAGGATTTTGCACTACATAAATATTCGCCACTTTATAGGACAGAAGAAAATTATTAGGGTCTTAAACTGGATAGCCTAGTCAAAGTACACATAAAACCAAACATTGAATACAAAAAACTTGGAAATTCAAAATTGAGTATTTAAAAGGGTTGTGTTTAATATGAGAAACACTTCACGGTGCTGGGCATGCGATTTTCCGGAAAATCGTCGAATGAAAGTTTTTGTTTTTTCGCTCTAATTGTTTAAATAATATGTATATAAAAAAATTTCCTCATCAAAATTTGTAGCTGATACATTTATCTACAAATTTTGTCTGAAAAGTTTTTCTGTAAATTGGAAAATTCACGAGATAAAATAAATTTCAGTGGTAGTCAATTCGTGGTAACGCGCGAACGGCCCGTGAGCCAAATTTATTAACCGCTCGGCTTAAAAGTTGATAATTTTGGGCTTATAACATTCTGAAAAAATGAATAAACTCATGTGAAATGTAGAGAAAAAACTCAACTTTTGGATAGAAATACTTTCAAATTTGAAAAAGTAGATTTTCTAATAGTAAAATCGGTTTATTTATATTAAAACTAGAGCTAAAAGTCAATAAACAATTTTAATTCCTATTTAATTAATACTTATTCCAGCGAAATTGCCCTTTGGATTTAGCATTGCAAATGAGCATATTATATTATACACCAAGGTGGTGAAGACTATTATTATTGACCGAGCACCAATATTATTTCGCGAGTGGCTTTGCCCCGAGCGGAATAAGGTGCGAGGTTCATAAATGTCTTCAACACCAAGCAGGTGTATATACATTATAGCCGAATTTAAGACAAACATTAAATATAATCCACAAACGCACCACGAGAAGCGTTTACTCCGTCCTCTGACTGAGAAGTACACTGTCAGTTTCCGATATATTTATGAACGTACTCGTTATGTCATCAGTCATTTTTGGTTGAGCGCGAATTTTAAACTAATGGCATTTTTATTCAAATAATTTCATCTTGATAGGTGGTTTCAAGCAGCAAATATGTCAAAGACAATCTCCTTGCAAGTTTTTGTTGAACTACTATCCCTGAATTCTCATTATATTTGAATTTGTTCATGATTGACCCAGGTTTATAATAGAAAATTATTAACCACTAATAGAGAAATTCAACTTCTCAGTTGGCTAGAAAGAGCAATAATTGCCAATTTCACAGCTAGTAGTGGAAAAACATTATTGTTATAAAAATAAAGCCATCAATATTTAGAATTTCAAGCGAATACTCCTTAAAAATCTGTTTCTTCGCATGTTTTATTTTACTTGTTTTTGTTAGACTTCATTCAAATACGAGGGTCGTTTTTTTTTCAACCTCCGATCGCATAGTACGAGGGCAAGACATGCTCGAGGAAATTAATGCGCGTAATAGGTTACTACGCATCTCCTCTTCAATACATTCTGTCACTGGCGAGACCAACACGCCATTTTCTGTTGAGCTGCAGTCAGGTAAACATGGCTGTCACTGTTGATTCTCCTGCCAAGGGTGAATTGTGAAGTACTATTCGTTTTTTGCAAGCAAAAGGTAACAGTGCAGAGAAAACGATTCGCAGAATTAGTCGAGTGTATGGAGAAAGCTTTATGAGTGATGGTGTTGTTCGTTAATGGTGTCGAAAGTTTAAAGATGGCCGATGTTCATGATGAAGGGGGTCAAGGACGCAAATCTGTGGTTACAGACGACCTTGTTCAAGGAATTGACCAAGTGATTAAGCAAAATCGAAGGTTCGCCATAAGTGAATTATAGGTGAAATTTCCAGAAGTTACAATATCCACCCTATATACTGTAGTGGCTGAACAATTACGCTATGAAAAAGTTTGTGCTCGCTTGGGAGCAAAAAGGTGTACTGCCTGTGGAGTTTATGCAGCCGGGAACAAAAATCAATGCAGATTATTATTGTGAAACTTCGCGACGCTCACGGAGAGCTATTCAAAACAAACGAAGAGGCATGCTGACTTCTGGAATTGTTCTGCTCCTTGACAATATCCGTTCTCACAACGCGCAAGTAACCCAACGGCTCCTGCAGCAATTTAAATGGGATATTTTTGAACACCCACCATATAGTCCCGACCTAGCGCCAAGTGACTTTCATCTTTTTCCCGAACTGAAGCAGTGGCAAATGACTTGGAACTCAAAAACACAGTCACAACTCACTCCCAATCATTAGCGGCAACATTGTATGAGGAGGGTATTGCAAAGCTTGTTCACAGATATAATGAATGTCTCAATCGTCAAGGTGATTATGTAGAGAAGTAACCTGCATTGTACATTACTTCTGATAACAAATTCTTTTTTGTATAATCACCCGTCTTTTCTTTATAGCCTATCGGAGGTTGACAAAAAAACAACCCTCGTATATCTTTTTTCGAAATCAATATAATTCAATGAAACTTTACCACTAAACACTTTGAAGCGTCTACTTTCGAAACTACTTTTCTATAAATATAAGATTTTTTAAATAATAGACAACTATTCACAATAAATACTTAAATCATACGTCTTTCACCAAACCCTCTATAACTTTTTATTCACTTTTAATGCTAAGCGATACGCTATCTGGCGGAATAAACT
>CAJUYH010004559.1:0-26699 GCA_910591685.1 Galerucella tenella
TGCTGTAGTGGCGTTCAGTTTGCCGGCAGTCACTATGGGAACGGCCGTAAAAAATTTTGTTGGCCGTCACTCTGGGTAACGGCCGCAAAATATCATTCTCTGGGTAAAGGCCGCAAAATATCATTTTGCGGCCTCTGTTGCGGCTGCAAAATGCTTGTTTTGCGTCCGGTTGCACGAAAAGTACTTTTTTGTCCGCTCACGGCAGTAGAAAAAAGTGGCGTCTGTGAAATCATACTTCAACATCATGAATTGACGTTAATAATGTCTACTTTTTTTGACGTTTGCGGAATAAAATAGTAGTTTACCTAACTAGTGCGGAAAGTGATACTTTTCCGCACGCTATTGCAGATGGCCGAACGACGCTTTAGCGGAGTTCGGCCAGCAATTGCTGGCTGGCTGCTGGCTTAGCAGCGATTGCTGGCCGAACTCCGCTAAAGCGTCGTTCGGCCATCTGCAATAGCGTGCGGAAAAGTCACTTTACGCACGTGTTAGGTACACTATTTTTTCTTCTATGGATAAATTATCTCTTAGAAAAAGCTGCGACGGTAAAATTGGTTTTGATAACGTAGAGTATTGACTGACGATTATTTTTTTATTTGTTGCTATGTTGATTCAAAGTGACAGATGAGAAATGTCAGATATTTATTATTATTTGACAATCATTTGATGAGGCTTATACCAGCCATTAAAAAATTATTGAAGCGTACGCGTTCCTCTTTATTGAAAATTATAGCAGAATTCTAATAAATTTCTTAATTTTTCAGTCATTTGATAAACTTGGATATACAAAATACATATTTTGAATATTCAAATGTCAGTATATTCCTCAAATTTCAATAAATTTACTTTCCGCACTAGTGCGGAAAAGTGACTCTTTCCGCACGCTTTTTAGTGCGGAAAAGATTCACTTTCCGCACGTTAGTAGAAAAACATTTTTTCTCCTTCAAATAGACTCATGAAATTTTCGAATATCCACTTTTCAAAACCAAAGATACTAATAAAGGCCAATTCTCACTTCCGTGCAAGCCACGTGCTCGGCATAGGCAAGGCACCGAATCGGCAAAATATCTTTTTCATTGATCATATGGATTTTGTGTGGTTAATTCACATTATGCCGGCAACGTCTCGGCAAGCGACGGCCTTTGCCCGCGGGGTTCTTCTCAAACAATATTTGCCGAGCATGTTCCGTGCAGGTTCAGACAAGTGTGAATACTTTACCGGCTTGGTAGTATTTGCGTTCCTAGGATTTTAGAAGTTTAGTGGTCAGCATGTCGTCTCGTCAGAAGGACATTTTTTCATTGTAAGAAGATGAAATCGTTATCGAATATGTTAGAGAAAATGAAGCTATTTATGATTTCTCTAATAAAAGATACGCTGACAGTATGTATAAAAACACATTATGGAACACTCTTTCTTGAATTGTTCATTTCAAGTTCTTCTTCATCTAACATCAGAGCAATTTTTATTAACGTAGAAGTCGGGAACATCACTTTTCACAAAGCTGAAAACTACTAACCCACGGCAAGCCTATTGCAGTGTGAATTGCCTCAAAAAATCTTGCTCGCGCCGAGCATGTGCCTTGCCGTTGCCGATTCGGTTCCTGGCACGTCTAATGAGAAAGATCCTTAACTCGACTAATTGTGAAGATAGAACGTTTTAGTCTCCACCAACCGATTCAGGGAAAAGTTTTACACACCTCAGTTGATTTTGAGTGAATAATTTGGAGCAATAAGGATGTTAGCAGAAAGCAGTTTTGTATCACGAAATATTGCTCCAAAATATCCGACAAAAAATATATTTTCGACATGAATACTGCTTGAAATCCGTCTCAAGGGGTTTTTTTGGGACGAGAAATTGACGGGCACAGTTTGTTTTTGAATAAAACCATTTTTCTCTCCGTCAAATTGGGTCATGAAATATTCGAATATTCACTTTTCCAAACAATAAATAGTCATAACTCGACTAGTTGTGAAGATAGAACGTTCTAGTCTTCACCAATCGATTCAGGGGGAAATTTTATAAGTGATGTCAAATCGATAGATGGATGAGAACGGAACGAAAACCTAGACTCCAAATCCTACACCTCAGGAAAGGTATGAAAATAAAAGAGTAGGTTTATGTAATTGGTTACTCAGTTTCTCGTCCAAGAAGCTTCAGAGTTCCAACTTAACATTTCTCAAGTTCAGAAATTCCATGCATGCAAGTATTTCTATTACTTATTTTCCAATGAAAAAAAAGTTGTTATGCTGCTACAATTCTTTCTGATTTTGTTTTGGTTTTTCTATGTTCATCTAGTTTATCTGTAGTTATGTTCCATGCTTGCTTCAGTTAACCATGCTCCATAAAAGTAAATGTATCATCTTTCAATTTATCAACATGCTGTTTTGTGAAAGATTTTTTTTCCAATAAACAAAAGTATTTTTCATGTGAGCCAATTGATATTATTAAGCAAATGAATATTCAAAATTAATTGTAATTTCTCCTAATTCATCTCGAATGGCAAAGCAACCGAATTCTCCTCATTAGTTTCCGCAGAATTATAATCATCGATGTAAATTGTGACCTTTAATACCGCGACACCAAACGCTCGCGTTGTAATCGGCTTGTAAATAGTTGGATAGTCTAAGAGGGTGATTTATTCACGTTTCTTCCCACCAATCTTCCAATTGATTGGAATTATCTAATACCACAAATAATTTGGACCGAATGTGGTTCAAATCTCACCAGTTTCAGATTGTTTTGTATTTTCACTAAAAAAAAACAATGAAACTATAACGGGTCTTCATTATGACAAAATTACCTAATCCCTCTTCAGAGATATCACCCCCAAAAAGAAAAAGGAAAAACAAATGTCCAAGACCACAGATATTTCCATTCCACAACATTCAATCGCGAAAGATATTTGATATTTGATATTAAATAAAGTAGGGGTTGATAATTTCAACCGCTTATAACATAACAGAGATGTTAAGCAAGAACCGGTGGTTAGCCATTGGGATTGCATGTGCATTGTGCATGGCCAAATTATAAATAATGGAGAACTGAGTTCTGGGAGCTGCGACATCTTTATCGGAAGTATCCTCCTCTTTGAACCTTTTAATGTTTGAATGCTAAAACTTTTCGAGATATTGGCAAAAAACCAATCGGACTTTTTTCCACCCTTATTTGCTTATAACATTTGGAATTTTTTACGTACTAATGAGTGCTCTGGACATATCTTTCTAGACATAATTCCGAATCTATTGAGTTATATATCACACATATTTTTTAGAAGCACCATTAGTTGAATCAAGTAAAAATCAAACGTTACCTTATGAGAAATGGTATAGGGCTATATCGATTGTTGTCACGTCCAGTCGAGATGTTTGATGTTCAAACTTGCTCTAATAGTACTAACACTCGATACATATGCGTAAGCGTAAATAGAAATTTGTTTTTATACTTTCAACCTCGGTTTTTTATGTACACATTTATTTTTTAAATTCAAGAAAATAAATAAAATACAGTGTATTAGTCAGATATCCACAGATGCTGCCTAACTTGATCCGATAATGCCCGCCGCCATTGTCTATTGCATGTTGTTCCTATTTTATTTTATTTTTATACGCACGTCTATGCTATTCTCCAATCGTTTATATCTGAAAATAAAGAATTGAAATAAAATATTACCTGGAATTTATATATTCAATAATTTATCAGTTTCAACTAGTTTTTGTTGTAGACAAAAAACGTAACAACGACTATGAGTAACAAACAAAACCAACAAAACATCGTTAGGTATGTTTGTTTGAATTTATTTCCGATAAGATTTTTAACGTGGACGGTGTTGAATATCGGGTGTGAGCTTTTAAAAAAAGACTTATTTAATATGAACAAGTTTCGTCTTGTGAGTTTTGCGGTTAGTGAAAACAAATTGTTTTACGAACATTTTCGGGATATCATGGTTAAATTGCTGTACAAAGAATGCCTTTCGTCGATGTATGGTTGAGTAAGTTTTCAAAATTATTAATTTTCAATTTAACACAAAAATCAGATGATGGACTGTATAATCTAATCTATACTTTATTTTTATAACGGATTTATTGTAATTTATTTTTATAACGCCTTTATTAATTCACCTGATATTGGTTATGCATTGTATATGTACCGGATGGTCCAATAAGCCGATCTCTCGGCTATATATCAGAAACTATTCATGTTATAACTTTAGGAAAAAAATCCTTTGGAAAAGTGGACAAGAGAAATTGTTGGAAATAACTTTAAAGTTTCTAGGTTTACCGCTAGGAGGCGTAACCTGTGAAGAAAAATTTTAAAACCAGTTTTTTGGTAAATATGCCCAATTATACCCAGTGTTAAATAAGTTAACTGAAAAAAGGCCTAAATTTCGCACAAATTTGTTTAATTACTTTTTATTCTGTTTTTCCAAATAAAGGGTGGGGGAAAGTGGGAAAGTGCTTCTGAATAAATACCTATAACTTTGGTTTGAATCGACCGATTTTAACGGAATTAGTGTCAATAGAAAGAGTGTATATGAATTAATTACATCTACTATAAAACAATGGTATTTAGTTTTAATTGTCATAGGTAGAGGGTACTTTCGAATGAAAAAAATTAAAATTTGTTTTATTAAAAAATGTTCAATGGAAACACCTAATTATTGTAAATTATAATGGAACTGGATTAAATTCTCAACAAAACCGCATATTGATAGCTTTTGTCGAACTCGAGATAATAAAAACGCAAAAACATATAAGTGAGTATAGTATTGACACCCTGTATTATAACTTAAAATTAAATATGGGAAAGAAAGATCATACAGATATCTTGATCATTAAAGCTTGATGTCCAATTGAATGTTCAAATTGTTTTTCATTGTTTTCTACACAAATACGTAATCTAGCAAGCTTTGACATATCTGTTGCTTAAATTTCAGCTGTTGATATACTATTTATAGCGATTCTAATGCGTTGTTGCATGCTGTCTCGCGTGGTTGGTGTCCTTCAATCTTCCCCACAGATAAAAGTCCAGACATGTTAAGTCTGGAGATCTAGCTGGCCCTGAAAATATACTTAGGTACCCTTCCAATCCATCCATTTGGATAGCTTACATTCAAATAATCTCTAACTCGTCTGGAAAAGTGTAATATTTTCTGTAATATTATACCTCATGTTTGTAAGGAAATATCTTTCAATAAAACAGACAACCAATTATCCAGAAAATCCAAATATGTATCGCAATTTGAAGTTCCAAGAAATATGAACCTGCGATCTTTCCGTCAACTATACCACACCAAACATTAGGACTCCATCTACCTTGAAACTGCACTTCCTCTACCAAGTTTTTCTTCAGACCAATAATGCTTATTATGCAGATTAACACCACCCACACTATTAAGCGTAGCCTCGTCTGCCCACAAAATTTTTGACATGATATGCGGTTGTTCTTTTAGCAGATTTAACAATTGCAGTAACCTGAGCTTGAAGCAGCATTTGACATTAAGTCTTAATGATAGAAATTTATGTATGATATTTCTTTTACATATTTAATCTTAAGTTATAATACAGAGTGAGTCAATACTATACTTACTTATGTTTATGCGTTTTTATTTATATCTCGAGTTCGACAAAAGCTATTAACATGCGGTTTGCGTCATTTTGTTGAGAATTTAATCCAGATCCATTTTAATTCACAATAATTAGGTGTTTCCATTAAACATTCTTGAGGAAAACAAATTTTATTTTTTTTCATTCGAAAGTACCCTCTACCTATGACAACTAAAAGTAAATGCCATTGTTTTATAGTAGATGTAATTAATTCATCTACACACTTTCTATTAATACTAATTTCGTTAAAATCGGTTGATTCAAACCAAAGTTATAGGTATTTATCCACAAACACTTTCCCACTTTCCCCCACCCCTTATTTGGAAAAATAAAATAAAAAGTACTTGAACAAATTTGTGCGAAATTCAGTCTTTTTTTTAGTTTACTTATTTAACACTGGGTATAATTGGGCATATTTCACAAAAAACTGGTTTTAAAATTTTTCTTTACAGGTTACGCCCCCTAGCTGTTAACCTAGAAACTTTAAAGTAATTTCCAGCAATTTCTCTTGTCCTCTTTTCCTAAGGAATTTTTTTCCCATAGTTATAACATGAATAGTTTCTGATATATAGCCGAGAGATCGGCTTATTGGACCACCCGGTACAGAGCATTTCAATTAAAACTATCCACCCCTCATAATTCTAATTGCGTCACTTTAATGAAAAAAACACCAACAATCATATAAACGGGGAAGGGTCATAAGTAGAAGTTATACTTTTAAGCTCCTCCCTCTCATAGGAGGAAAATAATATTCAAACCCAAGATTAAAAATTACCAAATTTCTATTTTTATCAAGTACTTCCTATATCCAAAGTTATTAGTTCTTAAGATATTTTTATTTTTCTATATATCGGAAGAGGTATTAGCAAAATACTGAATGTATCTGAACACAAATTATTACAAATGATGGTGTGATGTTTTAGCAGATACATTGAATCGAATCCTCTTGGAACAGAATACGTCGAACATTTTAAAAATTAATCAGGCTTTAACAGGAAAGGGTTTTCGAAGGGACAGAGGAATATAAATTATTAGCAAAATCATAGGCCTGAATGCCAAAGGTCTTGAATTTGATATAAATATTATAGTTTAATGAATAAGCTAAAGCAGCGTTTCCCAAACTTTGTTTTACATATTTTGTCCTTAGCGCGAAGGATGATGTTTGTCATTACATAGCAATTTCAAATTAGGAAGCAATGATGTTAATGTTTTTTTGGGTTTCTTTAACTTTGTGTGTGTGTGTGTGAGATATTGTTATATTGACTGCGGATCCTTACGGTTCCATTAGCCTAACCAATTATTCGACTTACCATAATCACACCATACATTAATAGTTTTTTACATCTAATCTAGGAATGCTATAAATCTAGGCCACTACCGAGCAGAAATGCTGAGCTAAAGTAACATGCATGGAATAATTGAACGTTTGAATTAGTGACAGCTTGATTGACACGACTATTTGCACAGGCAATTATTGACTCACGGATACAGTTTTGAGCTAGAATTATTATCGGAGAGTTGGGAGTCATTAGACAAAGGGGTAGGTGTGGTAATATTTCGCTATTTCCGAAAATTTCTGTAATGCATGCAGAAATTCGATTCAAAATTCACTTTTATACAGGGTGTACCAATCTTACGACAAACTTCGGTATATGGGTTATTTTAAGAGATCAAAAAATGATATCAACAAAAATAGTAGATGTGTTGAAGGTCCATATTTTGGAATTGTATCGAACTATCCAGAGTGCTGAATAACTCCGTTACAAACCAAACATATGATTTTTCAAATGGAAACCCCTGTATATTATACCGAATTCGGATTGGTTACATTTTTTTAAGCTTTTGATATAAGGTTTTGCCACGTTATACAGATTCCTTCAATATATATGGACTCGTTTATGTGAAAATTGTAGGTAAATCAACGCTCTGTAGCTTGTTGTACGCTGGAGAAAAAAAATGTATTTTGCCAAACAGAGTTTTCTAACATGATGCAATATCTCCGTATCATATTGAATTTCAATTATATTGTTTCTTATGTACAGGGTGAACGGAAACTCGTACCTGTAATTTTCTTTCTCCTTTCAAATGGAACACCCTGTATTTTATAGCAAAAATAAAATCTTCGGCTTTGTAACTTTAATTTTTGTCGAGCATTCCCTATACCCAAAGTTTATAAAAACACAGTTATTTTGTAATATTTATTGTAAAATATAACCACTGATATATTATGTGAAAGCATTGAACTTTGTATGTAACAAAAAATCCTAATTAATAATAAATTTTAATTAACAATTTATCCTAAGCAAAACTAGCCACCAAAAGTATAATCCCAACCGTAATATTAAACTAAAGGTTCAAAAAGTTCACCGTTAACATCAATGCAATGCTGCAGAATAGTTCAAATGATTGACATTTCTCAGCATATCAACGTTAGCAGATCGAAATGCTGCACTAATTATCTCTTTCATGTCATCTTCAATAGCCGGGGATTTTATAAACTTATTCCTCACAAGACCCGGAAAAAATAAATATTCTTTGGTTAAATCGGGTGACCGAGCTGGCCAATCAGTTGGGCCCCTCTTACATTGATTTTAACGGTGAAAACTTTGAACCTTCAGCTTAATATTACGGTTAGAATTGTACTTCCGCTTTTGTTTAGAATGAATTATTTATCAAAATTTATCATTAATTGGGATTATTTGTTACATACATATAACGTTTATTGCTTTCACATAATAGGTCAATAATAATAGTTAACAATAAATATTACCAGATAACTCTGTTTTTATAAACTTTGGGTATAGGGAATGCTCGACAAAAATTAAAGTTACAAAGCCGAAGATTTTATTTTTGCTATAAAATACAGGGTGTTCCATTTGAAAGGAGAACGAAAATTACAGGTTCGAGTTTCCGTTCACCCTGTATATAAAAAACAATACAATTGAAATTCAATAGGATACGGAGATATTGCATCATGTTAGAAAACTCTGTTTGGCAAAATACATTTTTTTTCTTCAACGTACAACAAGCTACAGAGCGTTTCCATTTGAAAAATCATATGTTTGGTTTGTAACGGAGTTATGCAACACTCTGTATAGATCGATATAATTTTAAAATATGGACCTTCAGCACATGTACTATTTTTGTTGTTAACATTTTTTGATCTCTTAAAATAACCCATATACCGAAGTTTGTCGTAAGATTGGTACACCCTGTATGTAAAATTTTCCCCTGAATTGACTGGTGGTTATTAAAACGCTCTAACTCTGGAATTAGTCGAATATTTTCACTACTTCTACATTCATTATTCATAAAACGGAAAATCTTTCAGAGCTATGATCTTGTAAATTTTTTTCCAAAATGACCAGCCTTTTGGGAATACTCTTCTTAAATTTCAGTGCAAAATTCATGTTATGTTGAAAATGCGTTTTTCGAGAATTTTATGACACTTTTTGAATGTGAACGAGTCATTTTATAAGAAAACTGATTGTGCCAATCGATTTTTTGTATCAAAAAACCCTTGATACGAATTTTGAGCACTTCCAATACCGTAAAATTTCTTCTTTAGATTTTTAACAAAAGGGAGATATGGTAATGCTTGGAAATATCGATTCAAATTCGCTTGTATATGTAAAGTTTTTCCCTGAACTTATTACATTAGATCTGCAGACGGATGATTATATCAGTAAATAATGCAACTATAATTTGTTATTTGTGCATGTACTACAATTTTGATTTTAAATCAGTGTTTCTGTTTCTGTTATTTTTTTCGATATTCCCTGTATAACAGCATAGAAATCTGTATGATTCAGATATGTAAATTATTTTCTTAAATCCCTTTTCCTTGGCTTTCTGCGGCTTGAAACCAAATCTTTTGTAAATTAAACTTCTAACAATACTTCGAGATTAAGTTCAAAGGTATTCCAATTAATTTCTGGGGTTGAAATATTAAAAAGTCTTCCTGAATGATTTCTATTGATGTTAGTATTCGGAGTTTTCCTGATATTTCCTTAATGAAGCCAAAGAAACTTTTTAGAATTTCAAATAATTTACGCTCTTTCAGCTACGAATTTCGTATATTCCAAATTATTTCTGTGTTTCATTGAAGTGTATGAGTAAATTTCTCTTGGCGTTAATGATTACAAAAAAGTAAAAACCAAAATATACCGTTTCCAAAACATCAACACTAACATGTGCTAAGTGAAATTGAGTTTAAAATTTCTTTCTTTCAAATTTAACTTTAAATCCAATTGTAAGTTCTAAAATTGTATGGGTAATAGGTCGTATTGAAACTGTCTAAATTTTTATATCAAAATCAATTTTCGTTTAATTGATAGAGAAGCAAAGTTTGAATTTACTTATTAAAAAAAATAATACCTAGTACATTTTAATTGAATCTTCATATTAATCTCATTACAAGCTTGAAAATTAATTAACAAGGTATCGCTGATTTCCATTATTCGGTGGAAATTAATTTTTAATGCGATTAAAAATTTATGTTACACCCGCAAGGAGAGCAATTTTAACCGCTAGAAATCGAGAGAAATTATTAAAATTGCGACAAACGTCTAAACTCCTTCGAAATTCACTTATTAAAAAAAATTGTTCCATAAATTGATGGTTTTATTTGACGCCATATTGCGGTGGATCGATTGTAGTGCTATCTAGCGGCACGAATTGAAAGTTGGTACAAGGTAGAAAACTGGGAAATCAGAAACTGTAATTAGTGTACAGCTATCTACTTTTAACTCACTTAGTAATGTCAATGTTGCCATGTTTCAATTATAAACTAACTAGATATTTCAAAGTTCCTGTAAAAAACCAAGACGCACACCTTAAATATGTTTGTGGTATCATGAATATTATGCTTTCGTGTACATTTTAAAATTATTAAGTGTATACATAATATATACTAGAAAAAAAGGTTTCTTACAATTGTGTACTTTATTTGTTTTAAGTTAAAAACATATATATTTATTATTCGCCACACTTCTATTATGGACAAAGATAAGTAAGTGTCACAATGTTACCAGCGCGTGGCCCTTTTGGAAAACTGAAACCACGGTATTGCTGGTATTGTGATACTCACTTATATTTCTCCATAATAGAAGTGTGGCGATTGGCGAACAATAAATAGATATGTTCTCAACTTAAAACAAACAAAATACACAACTTTTCCACTTTTATTGTTGTGTCTCGAGATTCCACAGGAACACTGAAATATCTAGTTTGTTTATAATTGAAAGATGGCAACATTGACATTTTTAAGTGATTAAAATGTAGATGGTGCCACATTAATTAACCTTAGTAGTTACCTATTTTTCTACCTCAGGCCTACTTTCGATAAGTGGCGCTAGATGGCACTACAATACGATCCACACGATCCACCACAGTATGGCGTTAGCTGAAACCATCAATTAGGTGATTATTAAACTTAAATTTAAATAATGTTTGTCTAAAGCAGTCTTTTCAGTTGGTAATGCATTTTATCCATAATTATAGGTCCTGTCTCAGTCGCATTATTATAATTCTCCTTCAGTTATCAGGGCTGGTTGAGTGGTAGTTAATAGACTGCATTTCACGTTAGAAGAACCCACGTGAAGTTGCAGTCGTATGCGCGAAATTGTTGTCAAAACCACCACCATATTGTGAAATTGACACAACTTCAAATGTCACTATTAAAATGGCTGTCATTTGTAACGCCACTGGCACGAAACAGTCGTTACGAAGCGACATAGATGAACAAGGCCGATTTTGGCTCCTGCGCAAGACAGTTGGCAAATTTCACGTGGCTTATCCTTGTGTGAAACAGAGTCTAACAATCCATAAGTATGGCTAAAAGGTGGGAGGATAAACCTCCACACTAAACAACACTGATACTATAGATTATGATTATTTTGAGGGCCAGCTGCACCGTTTTTTCTAAATAATACTTTCGTAAGTGAAATTTTATTCTTTTAAGTGAAACTTAGAGTAGGTAATTTAGCCGCATCTTATTTAGCTGAGGCGACTAAAGACAGGATGTGGATAGGTGGACAGGAACTTTAGTTTTGATAAAAGTTTGAATGTGACAGATGTGACACTTATTCTAAGTAGTTCATGTTCATGTTACACCTTGTTTCCTCTCAATCTTATCAATTTAATATCAGTTATTATTTAAAATATATATTCTATGATACCTACCACTATTTAGACGATACCCCGTATACAGTGAAGGAAACACAGTCGGAATTATAAAGGACTTTCTTGATTGGAATGGGATTTAGCGAGTAGACAAATATTTAACGGGAAGCTGCGATTGAATAATTCCGGAATAAGTCGAGTAGGTGTCGTGAGACTTGTATAAATGAAGAAATATAGTGATACATTTATCTACTGAGACGTGAAAAAACAAAGCAAATGCCTTTACAAATTAGGTACAAAACTGGATTAAGGATATTAATAGCCCAATCAGTCTGTGACTGACTTTTAGATTGTTTTTTTTACTGAGAGAAATTTATAATAATTTACGTAGGCTTGGAAATTGTGTTTAATAAAGGTTGATTATGAGGATATGATGGTAGAAAACAACATTTTATGTATTACCGTGAATTAAGAATGATTTTCAGAAACTCTCTGGTATTATTTTTGCGGTATTATGAAAGAAGGTCGAAAGAGATCCTTTATAAGGTTTTTTTGTATTGAATTTAATCCTCAAATCTCATGAGGTGTTAAACTTAACAAAAATATTTTTTCTCGATGTTGATAGTTATTTGTGGACAAAATAATAATGGGGAATCAATTATTTTCAATGGTTTCAATCTTACAAGATCTTTATGTCGATTTGAAAGGATGATTTGAATAGTTCGCCGTTTGTCATGTGACGTACATACCCCACAAGAAAAGTTAGCTACATTGACAAAGGACCTCAATTTTGTCGTATTCTTCAAACTTTTTACGAGGCGTTCCGTAAGATTTATGTGATATTAACATTATTCTAATTTGAAAAATTACGCAGAAAAACTAAACTAAACACTTACATATATAAATCGCGAATAGTCTATTCGAACCATACGATTTACACAAGTACGACGAGGAAAATATGAGCAAAACTATTCAAAAGAGAGAGAAGAATAATTATTAGTAGCTACCAATCCCATATGAAAGCAGCGTTGCCAGCTTAGAATGTTTGGTGGGTACTTTATAAGGAATAAATATCTTGTTTTGCATTTAACTTTTAACACAGGATAACGCCGTATTTAGTGTAAGAAAATCGAGTTTGGTAATACTATTTACTTTTGGAAAATAAGTGGGATCAACACAAATAAGAATGAAATCATATAGTTCAAGAAAAAAGTTGGACACATTACAATCTGCAATAAATGAAATCTATACACTGCTTTCTATTTAACAATTATTGTTATTCAACATTGTTGCCGACAAAAATTGAGGATAACTTTTACAGATAAATACATTTGGCAACTGCTGACTGCGCATACCTAATTATTCTTCTCTCTCTTTCAAGTGTTTTTCCATATTTTGCTTGTCGTACTTGTGTAAATTGTATGGCTCGAATAGACTTTTCGTAACCTGTATATTATAAACTTTGACAGTTCTTCAAACTTGCCTTTTGGTAACTGTTCATTAGTTCATAAATATATAAGTAGAAAGTGCCTAACTTCATCTTTAGGTTGGTGACATATCGGTAGTGAAAGCTGCGAACATTAAAGAAGTATAGTTTGGCAAGTTTATCTGAAGCTATACGGCATCGGTAAGAGGCGAGGAAAAACATGGCGCATATCTGTCAAACGTACAAGTGGCGTACGGTACCTATTTTACCAAGTAAAACTGAAAATACAAAGGTCACTGACAATACCAACGCCACTGGATAAATCAACATCAGTCAATTGACGTGAGAGGGAAGATCACACGCACGCGCTTGCCAATAAGAAGTCAGTTTGTCGATACAAATCACCAATTATGTAATTCGGAGGGTGTGGTCATTATGGTTTTCGTACAACGCTGCCAAAGCTTGAAAAAGCGCATAACAAATTTGGAAAAGTGTTCATCTTTTAATATTCATGAATTGAATAAAATAATGTTAATAGAATAAATTCAAGGAAACAAGCACATTATAAAATTAACGTTTAATCATATTTTTTATATTGTTAATAATAAAAAGACCCATTTCTAATTATTATCACTACATAGTTAGCACTTCAGTTTTTTCATGGTTAAACGTGGCAATGTCGAATACTGAATATTTATTAAACACCTCATTGTTTCACTCGATTGAGCAGTGAAACTGTAATTTACAATAATCCAGCTATACATGTTGACAATGAACTTAAACATCTTCACAAGAACACAAAGAAAACTAATCTCTTCGTAAACGTTGAGTAATTGTCAGGGAATTTAAACTGATTTTCTTACCGCCCGTTAATTAGCAAGGATTACACGTTTCAGTGTTAAACAAATATTTGAGAGTTTTATGTAGAGCGTTTTTATTAACTTAGTTGAGTCGACGACTCAACTACGTGACTCTGAATTAAGAAAGTTTGTTGGAAAATCTTGTGTGTTTTATGCTATTGTTGCTTATACAATCACAAGTATTTGATTGTAGCCAACAGACTTGTTTCATTTCCATCAAGAACAACACTTCGGAATACAATGCCACCATGATACAATTGAAACAAGATGTAATACCGCGCATGGGGCCGTAACTTGTGAGACATGGTTTTGTGAGTGATTTATCCATTTTATATACAGATTCGGCAAATATTTATCTTGCAGTATGTAAAATCTCATGTAGGAGCAGCTGTATGCACTAATACTCACATAACATTCTATATGTTCAAGTGAGAACAGAATACTTCCCGTTCATGAAACGCCCACTACTCTAGGCTCTATTGGACACTAGCGTCTAGGAGTTCAGGTAACATCGGTCACGAAGATGAACGAAAGTTAGTAGTTGAGGTGCGCATGCGTCCAAGCAGCGTTATCACTCAACAGTAATAATCAAGGATTCTAATATTAATAAAAATTATTAAAACTACTTAAGTTTATTAAGATTCACGGTAAAATGGAATATAAGTGCAATTAATGTGATAGTGGCTTTAGTGCACTATCAAGTTCAAGAAGACATGTTGGGAAATTTCATGTTAAAAATTTGATGGATTTGGCCCCTCTTCGCTATGGAAAAAACATATATATATTGGAGTAAATATGTAAATATCAGTAAATAAGAAATAGAAAACTAAAAAAAAACAAGAAAACCCAGGCCCAAACCCGGTTGATCAAAGTGTAGCTATGTATAAAAATATCAGAGTTATGATGTGATGCCTACCTGATGTTTAATATTTTGGCTAGACCAAATAGTATCCTTTCAATATTAGGAGTTTATTCCAATTTCCATACTTGGTATTACTGCACGTAACAAAAGAAGCATAACACTACCACCTTGTGTATTATTTTTTCGGTTGATATATTCCGGGGCATATTGGTCATGAAACACAATAGCATAATGTAAAATAATACCAAATAAAAAGCTTGGTTTGGTGGAATTGCTTTGTTCGCAGCAGCTCTATAAAGTCCTTTGTACCGTTACATTCAAATCATGACATGTAATACTTGTCATAAGTTGCAGTGTAATTTCAATTTCTGATATTGACATATGGTTTTAGATCCCAAAAGGGACTTTTTATAAAATTTAATCATTTCCCATGTATGTGAAATACAAAGCTTCCGTTTACAATATTATGTACCTTTGACACAAGTTAATTTCAATTCGGGTTTGTCTTTTGGAATTAAATGATGCAGGACAAAATAATCTCTAATCGTAGTTTGCTATCGGCTAAATAGGAAAGAACTGAAAAAATGCATGTAGATTGAAAAATCGGATAAATTACGTCACCGTAGAAACGCTAGTATTTTTACTGTTTGTTTATCAAGCGTTGCGCGGCGCATCAGTTGACAATTTTATTGTAAATGTCAAAAACCGCATTAAACAAAACAGCAAATAATAGATCATGTCAACAACAGAATCTGCATCGGAAAAGAAGCAAATTTCTACTGGACCAATTGTATAATTTTTCAGTTTGTGAAATAAAGTGTAAAGGAATCGTCTCACCAAAGACATCGGTATCTCAGGATTTTTTTTATTTGAGAAAAATAAAGCCCATCAACCCTTCAGTTTATTAGAGCTATCAAATTACTAATAAATACTAAGTACTACTCCAGTATATCTGAAAAACACAAATAATTTTGGAAATTTGTTATTAACCTTTGTGCAGAAACTATATAGCACGTAGATAAGCTACCAAGTATTCTATATTGTACTCTTCTTCTAGCAAAGGTACATATTAAATGTAACTCTTTGCTGTGAAAACTTAGTAGGACAATCTATTAATACATGCCTGACTGTTGAAGGACATTGACACACTGTGGAGCTGGATTGTTCGGATTTTGACATTAAGTATTCATAGAAAAATTGAGTGTGACCTATTCGGAGACGGGTCAGGACTTGTTATTTCCTGGCTTCTGTAACGGCCTTTCACAATAAGCCCAGGAGGCTGAGGTGGTACCGGCGAAGTGACAGCTCCTTAAAAAAAACGGCCTTCCACGGTTTAACTGCTATTCTCACTTCTCTAAGTTTATCGTGAGCTTAGGACCACTGGTAGTAGTATTTTCGTAGCTATCGTGACCTCGGTGGCACTAGGGTTCAGAATTACTGCATCAGCCCGCTCATTTCCCTCTATTCCTGTGTGTGAAGGTACCCATAGTATCTGTATGACTGCTCCTGAATTGTATAGCTAGGATAGTTCCTACTTAATAAGTATTAGCAATGGGGTAGATGAATATGTCTGGCGCAACTTTCAATTGAGTTCAATGGATCAGATACTATGAGCAAGTGTTTTAAATTCTCTCTATTGGCATGGACTAGAGCTCGAAATATCACATAAAGTTTTCCAATTAAAATGTTTGTAATATAAGGTAGTCTAAATTTTATTATCACATTTGGAGTTACAAGTGTTGCTCCAACTACAGTATCCCTTTTGGAGCTATCTGTGTAGATATGAGAATGTTGTTGTGAATAAGATATTTTCTCACGGAATGGGTATGGTTTGTTTCGTTCTTATCAAAACTTGTCAACGCAGGATATTTTTTGTGGTTGTTTTCGAATATCTACTTTCATTGACAATTCTGGCTGTTCTAACAAAACCACGAGAGATGTATGCTTTTGTGGTGTCAGAACAGATCGAGTTAAAGTATCTATATGAAAGAGAGTGAGAGAAAATGACCACAAAGAACATCTGTCTAAATCTGAGCTCTTGTAGTATTCCCAGATTTATGATATTACTCTGGAGAAAAGATTGATGACTATTAACAGTGTTTACAAATCATTATAGTCTCACACATTTGAATATTATCCAAACAATTACTGGAAGCTATTACCCAATTTCTTGTAAGCCCTAACAATTTTATTCATAAAACACTTGTAGCATTATTTACCACTGGTTAAATTTATGAGTGACTGAGCATAAATTAGAAAGTCTGATGAGGTACACAAGCGCAACTTTGTAAATTGTCTTCATCCATATCGTTGAACTTAATCTCCACCTGGAAAGTTTCAATTTCGGATGGAAGTATCTTTCAAGAAATAGAAATAAAAAGAATTACGGAGTTTACGAAGTTCCTTTGTCTTCGAATAGTTTGACGTTTAAATAATATAGAAAGTCCTCATAGACCAAGCTACTTTATATAACAAACATTTTGCGGGATGGAGAAACTAAAGTGATGCTTAGTTTTACCGGAGCAAATTATTTATTCAAAAATTTTATCAAAAAAGTCCAAAAATTGAGATTAATCCAATCAGGTGTTTTAGATAAGTTATGAAATTTGTAGCTTCGTTGATAAAGGATCCTAACCAACAAATTCGACGATATGGTCCGAGACACCTGAGTGCTTGAGATTATAGTTGGAGTCAGAAACTCAGTAATCTATAAGATGTTATTTTAGTAATTCGATTCGAAGGGTTTATGCAGCATTTTCGTTAGAAGCTACTAGACGGCTTATTTTTACCGACATATCCAACAAATATCTTCATATTTCATAACTACCCAAGTAACACAATAAGCATCGAAGTAGATTTAAAATCGACTTTTGTGTCACTCTTGAAGCTAATGGCAATTAAAACCGTCCACTAAAGCTTCTACATGTAGCATTCATTACGTTATCGCTGCCTAAAGGAAGCGCGCGGTTTGGCCTTAAAGTAGATTTGAAAGCTTATTAGCAATTCAACCTGTAGGCCTAACTAGCCATAAATTGGCACCAAAAGAGCATTTTATTAGATTTGATTGCCAACATTGGCTGGCAGAGTGATATAAAGAAGCAGTCGTTTAGTCCAGATATGGCTTTCAACGCTTTGAATGATCATGCGCAGTAAACATTTCTCATGAGAACGTAATGAAGTTTGGTTTTGGATAAATATTAGTTTGATATTGGAAATGTATGCTAACAGTTATGTAAGTGTTCACAAAAACAAACATCGTCAACTGCGATAGCAGATCTTGCCTTCAATATATACCTTATGACAATTATTATTGTTTTTGAAACTGGAAAATATCATTGTGAACCATTAGAAATCTGCAAACCTTACTTTTCTGTAAAATGTGAATGAAATACTTCCTGAAAACAAATGGCCCAGTGATAACTGTGAGCAAAATATACTTTATAAATTAAATTGTTTCATTATGAATTACGGTGTTGTCATATTCAATTTTGATACCTATCAATAAATTATATAGATACATCCAATTGAAATTAAAGTTTTTTATAGTATTTTTAGTTGGATTGATTGATAATATTATATGTGATGGATTAAATTGATTTATTTTTCCCAGATTTTCTGAAATTTGTATCCAAGTTTGAAAACAAATAATGATCTGAACCAGATTATTTGCATATTCTATATATAAAAATAGTATGATATCATATACCTATCAATATATAAATATAAAAACTATGGCAACATTGCTCATTATCGTGAGCAAACGGTTCGGCCATATCTTTATTGTATTTAATAAGCATTTTTCTATGCCAATACGAAGCTTTATGGAATTAAAAACTAGATAGCTGCTGTTTTGTTTGTATTGCTTTGTGAAAGCTTTCAGAATTATAAAGTTGAAGAAAGAGAAGATTATTGTGAGGTTGTGTTTTTAGTAATAGATTGTTTTATAGGTCATATTTTATATTTATTTCGTAATAAAAAATGAACAACATTCAAGTTATTGAGACCTTAGAAAGTGGAGAGAACATTTTGTGTACTGCTCCTGATGCATGGGATGGGAACAACAGCAACAACAAATTTTCTACCAGGACGTAGTGGTATTAGCCTATAAGAATGAGTCTACAAGGCCAATAGAGAGACGTGGTCCAAGAACTAGGAAGGTAATATTCTGTGTCTATAGTTATTTCGTTGTAACTTTTAGCTGCGTTACTACTTTTATGTACACGCCTGTATTCGCACCTATTCGTCCAAATTTCCGTAGTTTTGTAATTTTTCATTAATTTGTATTCCAATCTTTTTCTCCATGTTCTATAATGATTTCTGGAAAATCATGAAACCTTTCAACTGAATCGAGATTCACAATCACATTAAGGTTAGCAATACTGTGTTTTTTTTGGAATTAATTTCCATTTAAAGTCCAAATTAATTCCAATACAAAAATTTATAGTATTGTTTATAAATGGCACTAATTGAAGCACTTAAAGGCCTTTTATGACCACATTACATTCCAATTTGGCTATTTATCACTATTTTTTAGCTACTTTTCATGACTTACTAGCAATCATTGCTACTTGGTTGCAATATTTAGTCTTAAACAAGATAAGACGTCTTTTGAGGAAGGCTGAAATTATTCTATAAAATAATGCTTAGAATATGCTAAACTTTATTATTTTTTCTGAATTATATGCTTCGATCTAGCATTATTTGCTTGGTGAATGAAATGTGTTACTTGGGTATATATACTAGAACCTTTCTAGAGAACCACTCTATCTATTGGTGAAAATTGCATGAAAATCGGTGAAGTAGCTTTGAGTTTATCGTGAACAGACAGGCAGACGCGGATGAGCACTGGATGAATTAAATGATAAATTGCACAGGCTATACCTACAGTATCCGAGGCTTCTTGATATATTCAATAGACAATTCGAATAAAATATGCTATTACTAGCAATCACCCTATTGAAATTCTTTTCTAATTACCCAAAACCAATATTGGAGTTTAATCGAAAACCAACCTCAAGATACAATAGTTTACCTTGGCAATAAGGCAAAAATAACCTGATGTGAAACTTAACTTCAAACATGTCATATGCATTGGAACTTTCAAAAATGATCTGATATAAAAAATGTTGTTAAGCTTACAAATTTTATTGGCATAATATCTTTATTTTTATTTTTCGGTATGCCGTCTCCAGTTAGGATTGAGATATCGGAAGATTTGAGGATTGCGTTTTTCAAACTGAACAGCTTAAGAATATTTGGATTGATTCCAAACATAATATCTGGGGCAGTAGCATCGATCGTATTCTGTAAAACTTAATTTTGGAGTTTACGGGGAGTAAAAATTTTGTGGATATTCGAAAGTAAGCAAGCGATTTGAGCTCAAAATTAAGGCATGAAGAATTTGTTAACAATTCTAATTACACTCTCAAAAGAAAGCTAATTATAGACAGATTTTAAAAGCTTGAACTTTTTTTTCTATAATTTCACGCTAATCTGTTATTTCATAAGAAGGGCGGGTTTGTAAATATTATTTCTTGAATTTATTTCAATGGCAGTTTAATTAGTTTTTCGCTGTCCCAGCAGAATAAACATATCACTTCCTCTTTTTTTAGTATCCCCGAAAAAAAAATTGCCCCTGGAAATCCAAACAACGTAATTGGCAGAGATCTTTTTTTTTGTACACTCCAAACATTTAAATTAAATTTTGTGAAGCAAATATTAGCTCAGTTTCATATAACAAATTGAGGGTTTATACCCTTTTTCCAGATTCATCAGTTTAACTTTATCCTTGCTTTCGGTTTTTTTGTACCACAAAAAAATTGATCGTCTTTTACAGCCTGTAAGCAATTTTTTGAAAGATTGGCACCATTTTAAACATTAAAAATATACATAATGTGTTATAACGTCGAATAGAATAATTATTTGTCTCCTCCGTCTTAATGGTTTGAAAAATAGCTCTAAAGCAACCAATTAATTCCACTATCTAATGAAAAGAGTATGGAAACTTTAATGTACTTATAGTTCAGTCAGTCAAGACAATCAATTGATTATAATTCCAACAGTTTTCAAATTTTGACGTAAGGTCGGGAATGGTATAAAAACAAACTATGAAATTTTGCAACCTTGTCCGAAGTCCGGAACATTGTTAAAATTGCAATTAAATTAATTTTTGCTGTATGGTCGTGAAAAAAATTCCAAAACTTTTGCAAACTTGGGGAAGTTTTCTATATAATATTTCATATCACGTATTAAATTTGCAACCAATCTAAGTGTACGGAACATTTTTTGTTATTAAAAATTAATGTTTTTTTTATTAAACTGAAGGAAAACGTTCCAAAAGTTCTGCAAATTTGACAGATCTATCGGAAAAATGTACCGAACGATTGTATAAATTTGCAACCTTTTACGTTGATCGGAACATGTTTATTTATAATTTTTTTTAATTCGTGGTCATTTTTTTGAGCAAGGCGGTCTCGGAATAATTACAAAAGTTTTGAAACTTGGTTGCAAACTTTGAAAACATCTATTCTGATGCATTTACAAATTTGCAACCTCATACGCGATCCGGAACTTTTGCAATTTTCTTGAAGGTGAAAAAATCATAAAATTACATTTTTGCAAATTGCATAAAGTTTTTTGAGGTACATTTCGCTTGCTTGTTACTTCTACCTACTTGAATATCATTGTCATCTATTTCCTTACCTTCAAAGATATACAACAATCCTTGTAATCGCCATGAGTTCAACAATTCATTCATTCTATTATTAAACTTATTTTTGTTCAGAGCACTTCAACCACATACTTCACAAAAACAAAATAATTAGTAAAATTGCAAAAACTGATCTAATTTCACATACAGACTGACGCCAAACGTATACAGGTGGTGACCGTTACTGAATAATAGGGAAGGGTGGGGTGAGAATTCTTTGTTTCAATTGCCACATAATTTGTAGGCTAATGTGATTTCTTACTGGTGAAGAAATATGTGATTTGTAGCAAATAAGTTTTTTTCTCGTAACAATAAATGATAAATGTACAATTATACTGAAAGTAGTTCTTATTTGAGGCTAATAATCTATAGGCTTATTTAAAAAATGTAAATTTCTGTCAAAACTTTCAAATGATTTACTATGAATATTTAATTTGTTGTTTTGAAGTGATGGAATATTATTGAAGATGTTATGTTTTTTTCTGGGTAATGAAAACAATTTTTACTCAAATAGCATTGTTATATTTTATAACAAAATATTATATTGTGCTTCGTAGACTTTCATAGTTTCTGAAGAACAATTGTATGAAGGTGTGCATGAAGGAGAACAAATTTTTTACATTAAAGAAATTTCACTCGAATAAATCATTTTTTTATGTCAAAATTTCCCAACATTTCCACGTTAATATGGCTTCTTAATAATAAATAAGCAATGTTAGTTTCCAACAAAGGGGGGTCAAACAAATCAGTTTATTTGTCTATAAATAACTCTTCTCCCCGTGTAGATCAAATAGTAACCTCTCATGTGATTGACTTATTATAATGTGAATAACAAGAAAAGGATATGATATTACAAATATTTAAGCCTAAGTAGTCTCATTTATCAGAGTAGTATTGTCCTGTATTGTCCTGTCCTGTATAAAGGTGACTTGTCAACCTCCTTTTGAATTGGTGTTGTTTGTCTATCCTCTTATGCAATCCTTTGTGATTCCATTATTCGGTTACGGAACTATGAAGCTTCCTTCAGGGATTTCTCAAACAATTACCTACAATCCTCTCATGTCCTAGCACCCACACTAAAGACACTATGTTGTCTCTGTGCAGTTGTTTTAACAGTACTTAGAGGTTGGATTGCTGATAATTTCTTTCAATATCGTCTCTGCATTTATTTCAATCAGTGTTAGTTTGTTTTGTGGTTGGAAACTTCCTGCATCGACAAAAAGAGAATGAGGAAATTCAATTAAAATTCTGAAAATTTATATACCTACCCATACCTTTTATAATTGAGTAGGTAACCCTTTTTCTTCTGGTCCACATCACCAATCAAGCTCGAGTAACTGGTAAAATGCGTTACGTGTATCATAACGCGATTTCCGGACAAAAGGACCAAAAAGGACTAATTGTAAATAACTCCGTCCTTTCCTAATATACCTATTCAAATATACTTTCCAGCAGTGTCCGGCAACATAATAGTCCTTTGGTGGCAAAAATATAGCCAAAGCACGAAACTTGTATTCCTTGTTTGTATTATTATCCTTTCTATGTAAATATAAATATATGTGAAAAGGTTAATCAGACAAATATTATTCAACTTACTAACTAACAGACACACAGACAGAAAATTTCGTAGAGATTTGATGAATTTATTCGTATTTATTATTATTGAAGAATAATCGTTGTTATTATTATTTTTCTTCGCACTTAGTGCCGGATGGACAAATAAGAACGGCCGTCGACATGTCCAAGTATTTTTTATCACTTCGTTATCCATAAGTTTGATTGTCAGATTTAATTGTGCCCATCATTTCTCAATAATTTTATTTTGTCCTTTCTTGAATTTGTTCTAAGTCAGTTTTTCCATTTAGTAACAGTTTTCCAGCTGCTTGAAGGCTTTCTGGTCCAGGTAGGACCAATCAACTTGCCACACTACGTCACAACATCATCAGGCTATGAAAGAGAGAAATATGGAAATATAGGAACTTATGTCTAAATAAATTATAAGCTGCAATATGATGAAAGTAAATAATATACAAAGTTGTGTCCAATCAAAATATTATAAATGGAAGTACCCAAAAAAATATTGATATTAAATGATAAAGTGTAATGTTTTCCTTATTTATTTAAACAGTTGTTACCGTGGGATAAAATTATACGCTTACTATGGCTGATTACTATTGGTTTATTGAAGAAACACTTAAACACTATAATAAACTTAATTTATATATACACTACTTAATGTCTACTAATTTATCCATACTCGGAAGAATAATTGTCCCAATTTATTTTTAACACTTAAATATTGTACTATTTATATTCACTGTTTCACGTATACTCACTGTATACTGAAACTGTTTACCGATTCACTGTATACTTAAAAACTGTTCGACTCAATAAACCGCGTATATATAGTCCTTCGCAACTCGAGAACCTCCTTGAATTCACCACCTTCTACGTATGCGAAGCTCCCAGAACAATCGGGAATGAACCATCGCATTACTCTGTTATGGAATCTTCTAGAAAGGTTGCATTCGCCAAAATTTATAGTTCACGACAGGACCGGCTTCTGAATCACTTAGCTCGTAGCAATATGACAGTCTCTTTTATGAATCATAGGTAAACCATATAAATGAGAGGACAAATCTTGAACTGACTCTGATTGAAAGGCAACAAAAACCATGGTGTTATGATAAAAAAAATTGTACAGGCATTATTTATCTCACTGATGAAATTTCGAATCTGTAATTCCTTCATTCTCTCCTTATAAATCATGATAAAATCCTTCCTCAAAAATTTAACTTTCTCAGAATAGGTTACCACCAACTAATTGAAGAAAATTCTTCAGAAACAATTCATTTGAAAATTCAATACTTTTCCAGAGGCCTTTGACTGGGTTATTTTATATTTTATAGCGGAAGTATAAGCAGCCGCACAGTTTTTGGATGATATTCTTGGTTTTTATTTTCTTAGTTGTAAAAAATATTTTAAAACCACAAAAGAAATTTCCAATAAAAAGAGCTATTCTTTCTTTGTAATATAGACGTTTCAAAAGAGTCGTGAGGAGGAAAAGAGTACGACATCCTCTTTGATAATGGCCTTCTGAAATGTTTTTATCTCAAAAGTTTCATTTCTTATGAACGTTTATATACGGTGAAAAAAAGGTTCCCTGAAAAATCTTGGTCTTATTGAAAATGATGCAGCGTTTAATAAGTTTCAATATCTTTTGTATGTTGCCTGTGGTGTATTCGTTATTCTTTTTGTTAATAATTTTGGAAGAATAAACCACAATCTTTTTTATATTCCCCAAATCAATGTTTCGGTAGCGTTCCATCTACCGTCATCAAGAACATTAATACTACTTACATAAAAATACTGGAATTGTAACAATAATTCGAATAAAACTGAATTAACTATAGCAATAATAATAAGAACACTAAATTGATAATTATAACAATAAAACAAGCATATTTGTTGGAAGGAGAGAGCAGGTAAAAGATACTAGAATTAAAAATTACGGAGCTCCAGTGGTGGATGCTCCGCAGAATGACGGGTGGTGGTCGGTGCGTCGTCGTCTTCTTGTTTTCGCGGATGGCCTCGTTGGCTTTCCTCCGGGCGACGGCCTCTTTTTTCTGTATGTTCCTGATGGATATTACTTCCGTGAAATCCATCTCCTCTTCTTCACTGTCTTCGTCTTTTCTTGGGGATTCTGTCCTTTGCGTCTTTCTGCGAACGCTTTCTGAGCGGCTTCGACTTCTCTTCTCCTCTTGCATCGCCTTTGCCATGTTCTCCATGGCTTTTCTTAGGCCTTTCATCTCCTCTTACATGCGCTGGATGGTTTTATCCATCTCCTCAGCGGCTTTTTTAGCTTCTACTGCTTCTTTTTTTGGCTTGGTCCCTTTCTTCTTGGAGTGTCTTCCTTATTTCCATGTCCCTCAGCATTTTCGTGGCTTCTTCCGCTTTCTTTGTGTTTTCTCGCGCCACCATTTCTGCGTTCTTCATGGCTCCTGTTGCCTCGTTGTCCTCGCTGTCCGATGTTGTTTCCATTGTCCTCCTTGTTTCCATTGTCCTCCTTGTCCTGTTGCTAGCTTTGCTGCTAGCACGGCTGTCGTTCTTCTTTTTGGGTGGCATCTTAATAGTTCCTGTCCTCCACAGGTCCTAAAACATACAAAACATCTATCAAATCCGGACTTGAAAAAATAAAAATATTTTTCAAAACTTTTATAAATAGAAAAAAAGTGTTAATAAACACTATTTGCGTTATAACGCTGTTTTCGTCTTCTGATTAGCTTTCGTCGGTTCGGTTGATAAAAATCAACCTCCGTCCGATCGTTCTCTCAAAATCCGCTTCGCTTGCTTCTGAGTATTCAAGACACGTCCTTCCTACTCGCTGTCGACTAGCTAGCTTGCTCCTCAGCTACTTCCTGTACTTTGTTGCTTACAGCCAATTACTATTTATGACAACTGAATTAATAGTTAATTAATTAATAGGGAGGGTTTATCAATGCTCGGTTAAATATTGTAGCCCTCGGCTAAATCTTAGCTGTTGGTCAAAGTGTTTATCAACTGCCAGTTTGCATTAGCTGGCAGTCAAACTTTCGGCTAACCTAGCTGCCACTATCAAGTTGATGTTAACCATAGAACATACAGTTAAATACGAGAAAGTGGTGCTCCGTTATTCTAACCATAGATTCTAACTGACAACTGTGTCATGATTTTTTCATGTTTGCTTACATTTTGCAACAAGGATTATTTCAACTTTAAATTTGATTGTGCTTTTATCGTTTAGGGTGAAATCGAGAAGCTTATTTGATTCTTAAATAGTAGTTTACTAGCATATAGGTTTTGTTTGTATTTTATTTCATTGTTATCGTCAATGTATCTTTAGGAACTTGACGACCTTTTCGATGAAGAGCTTGGAGAGTGGCGAGATATTGGAATTTGTAGAGTACGAAAAGACGACCATATACTGTTGAAGAACGGATAAATACCTTTGAAGAGCTCGATGATGTCGAGTTTATTACTCGTTTCGATTATCTAAACGCAGTGTTCTCATGATACTCCAACAAATTACGGCTATTCTCGCCAAGTCACAGCATCCGTCTTTTTGTATTCTATTATA
>CAJUYH010004559.1:26799-44259 GCA_910591685.1 Galerucella tenella
GCTACGTAGCTGACAGATTTAACCGAGCATTGATAAACCCGCCCTCATTGATAAATTTATTTGAATAATACAAAAATATGTCTAGATACTCGGTAAAATATCAGCAATTTGAATGTTCTCAAGTATTTTAAGTTATAAAAGGAAGCTGGTGATTATTAATTTCATAGCTATTGAATGAACTATAAATGTAGATGTCTTGGTACATTTCTAAATGTGAATTAAATTATATAATTAATTGGTTTGAAAATCAGTTTGTAGTTTAGTATTCATTTAAAATAAATAATGCCTTCCATGCGCTGACGTTCGCTACACACTCTGGTCAATTATTATGCCAAAATTAAAAACGTATTCGGTTCGAACTCAAATTATCAGAGTCTAGTTATCAGAGCGACTAGATTACTGAACTAGTTGTAATGATCAACGATTTTGCGGGATGCTGCAGTTCTGTGTAATTAAACCGTATCAGTTATGTTGATTAAGCTGGTGTTCCTTTATAAAAAAGATCATTAGTATTATAAAATCCAAACGCTAAAGGCGAATTACGATAAACTAAATTGTTGAGATTCATGTTGTATTGAAAAAACAAAGTATTAATATTTTTTTTCTACAAACGTGTTAAAAATGCCATTTTTACCACTCCATAGAAGCCTTAAAAAAGTCACTTTAAGTCACTGAGTGCCTTAAAATGTTTATGGCACTGCTGGTAAAAGTGAATTGTCAAATTTTGAAAGCAAACGTCAAAATATTTAGATTTTATCTATTAACATTAATATTAATAGTACAATTTGTGCAATTTGACAAATTAATTTCATGCACTGCTGTTTTACCATTTTCCGTGGATAAGGAGGAATGATGCGCAGAAAAAATGGAATTTCCAGTCGAGGTTGACGCCACAATATTTTCGGATGTTTGTTGTTGGATTGATGTTGTTGGTAATGTTCGCTGCACTGTCAACAGTTTTTGGGCAATCAAATTCTATTTTCCAAAGAATCCTCAATGTACCCCTCAGCAACGGTAGAAGATCTCCACCCCCATGACGCTTAATTGTCGTCAAATTTGCGCCAGCATCGGCAAGTAAGGTCGCTGAAGAGCGGCGAAAACAGTGTCCCGTATAAAGGTTCGGATTTGGAAGTTCCAGAAATCTTGCTATAACAGCAGGAATTTTTCCAAACGAATTAATTCCAACCGGATTTCTGGTACATTTACCTTACACGTATTTCAAGAAAAATCGCCGGTGTCCGACATTTGCTGGTCGAAGAGCCACATATTTTCGATAAAGATCCAAATAAATTTTTTCAATAATAGTAAAACTTCGTGAAACATTGGTTTTAGTATCTGGTATTTTAATAATTAATAAAGTACCCATATCTTCCATATCGTCAACAGTCAATTGACAAAGCTCCTCCCTGCGGCAGGCACCAAATATTCCCACAATCACAACTACTTACATTAGAAGATACTCATCATCTAATGCAGACTTCAAAAACTGGTCAATTTGGACTCCAGTCAAGATTTTTGATTTCTTTGGCCGGTAACCTTCTGCTTGACGCTTTAAATACGCGATAAGGTTAATATATTTGCTGATATCTACGTCGCTATTTATACGTAGCATAGATTTGATCATCGAATAATTTGACCACAGAGATGATGCCTTCCATACCTTTGCTTTCTCCTCAAAATAGGCCAGAAATACATTTTCAGTATATTTTCCAGAAACGCATTTTGCTTCACACCATTTCTGAAACTTATTATAGGCTATATCGTATTGAACCCTAGATTTTCTCGGCAACAAATCGAGGATTGCTCTATTGGCCGCCGCCTCTATGTCTTCAAATTGATCATTTTCATTACTTTCTTCCATTTTAAGAAAAATCTACAACCCTAACTACGTTTTAAATAAAACTAACAAACGTCTGACAGATGCATCAAAACATTCGTAAACAATTAAATCAACAATGGTTGCTAAGGTACGTAATATACGATGCAATTTGAAATTATCTCCTTTGGATGTATTAATAAAGGTTTTTAAAATTTAATTCAAACTGTATTATTGCATTGTTGAACGTTTGTAGAAAAAATATTGTATGATATACGTGTTTAAAGTACCTCTTAAGGCACTCATGTGCGTGCCTTAAAAATGTACTTTTAACACTTATATCATAAATAACTATTTCAATTGACGTGTCTTGGCAACTGACACGGGAAATATTGTACAATTGATTACATTATAGGAATTAAATTAAATTAAACACCTTACAGTCTTTAAGGAACTGAATCACAGTTAGGTAGTCCGAGAATGTTTTTGAGAGTTCCTCTGCTTTTGCATTTGCGACGAGTTGAGCTGCAGTGTTTGTAATCTAAAAGTATATGTGCTCAATTGTTGTAAGTCTTGCACTATCACAGAATTCACAGGTAGGGGGATTTTGTGAAGACATCAGGTAACCATGGATTAGCCGGGTGTGACCTATGTTGAGTCTTCTTATAATACTTTTTTTGTTCTTTTTGTCAATGGAGGCATATTCTGAGCGGTAACTGTGGGTTGAATTGTACTTAGTTTTGTGTTGTGTGTATTCCAATGTGTTTGCCATGTTTGTATCATCGTTTTTCGAGCTGCTGATTTTAGATTTTGATGCGAGTTGAATTTGATTTACTGTCAGGTCGGAAGAACAAGTTTGTTTCGGTGCTAGGTCTGCACGTTCGTTACCAGTAATCCCTTCATGGGAAGAGATCCAGATGATATTCACAGAGATACCTCTAGTGCGGTGGTGGTGGCAGGTGTCGAAGATACTGCCACGTCTTTTTCGTTCTCTAAGAGTACTCTGCCAGCGGTCTCTCTACTGGCAAATTATGCCCGAGCTCAGCCTTAGAGGGTAAAAAAAAAATATATATATAAAAGTGAGCCGCGCCACCGACTTAGACGGTTCAAGCCGGAAACCCCTTGGTCTTGTAGGCACTAGCAGAGCCACACGATAACAACTGAAATTATGGTGAACTAAATAAATAAAACTAGAACTAAAATATATTAGATTACTTTACTCAATCAATAAAACTAAATCAAATTGAAGTTGAATTTCCAAAATGTGTATAACGATTGAAAAAAAAAAGTTAAAGATCAGATAATATAAATCTTGAAGCCAAGTAAATACAAAATTAAGTACAACAGATAAAATACAATTAGAAAGAGAAATGAAGATTCATATAGAACGTACGTGTGATCACACTAAATTTCAATTATCATACATAAACAAAAGTTAGATAAGCTTATGTGATACTTGGTTTACATGGTGGCCCTCTTCGGGAAGCTAGCCTCCTCTTCGGGAAAAGTTGAGCGTTCTAGGTGCTCAGTTTTCTAGTTGAACCTTCAGACCAAAGCGCTGGAGTTGGGACCCTCTAGTTCCAACAAGATTAGGCAGATCTTCCAGATAAGTACAGAGATGGATCCTCCTGGAAGAAAAACCCTAGATAATTCAATTCAATTAGAACAGAAAGTTACAAAATGTTAATATAAAAGTAACTTCAACAACACTTGAGAGCCAAAGTAAAATTACAAATTCAATCTGATTAGAGAGGAAGATTACAAAATGTTCATGTGAAGGTAACTTTAACAACACTTGAGAGCCAAAGTTAAATTACAAATTCAATGTGATTAGAGAAGAAAATTACAAAATGTTCATGTGAAAGTAACTTTAACAACACTATCAAGAATGACACGGAATTGACGTCAACCAAGAATATTCACAACTCTATGTTCCACACTAAGAATCACGTTCGTCCGTGTCGATAGCTAGCCTCATCTACGCAGAAACGTAAACCAAACAATAATATAATCGATAATACACAATAATCGAGGCTAAAAACTAAAGCAAAATCTAATAATGAAAATACAATACCTTACTCAATCTCCAGTGATCAACAAAAATGCCATACCCATTACCAATTGAATCTCATCACAATGAGGTATGCAACACTATTTACAGCGAATGATATATTCAAGTTACAACAAAATACGGTACGCAACACTATTTACGAGTACTTGAGAAATATAAAATTATCAGAGATATAATTATAATGGAAGTGTAGAAGGAAAAAAAAAGCACGTTACAATATCTTGTACTAAGGGATGTTGTGAGTAGTTGTTTCTGATGGAGTATATTGATGAAAGGAAGTCTGTACATATACAACTAAATAACTATTTTCAACATGTGATACATGTTTCCAAAAACTACGTGAAAAAGGTGAAAAAATGACATTTTGTGTTTGGAAGGTTGTATCTGGAAAAAAAAGTTGACTTATTGCGGTTTGGCCAATAAAATATCTTATCTATTCCAGAATATCATATTCAAAATCCGTGGCCGTTTTTGATAAATCGCATAAAGCACTTTCCTAATTTTTTCCAATATTCCGGAAATCCGAAAAAAGCATGATAAAGCTGATTCAATTACGCACTTAAAAAAACGGTTTCAATACGATTCCTTGGGCCCAAATGGCGACCATTTTAAGCAAAATGTAGTTTTTGTTTTCGAAATAACGGCTTTGCGATGTATACTTTGACATGGTGCTACATGGCTCCAAAAACGTTTTTTGGAAAAATAAAAAAACACGTGCCTCATTAAATTGCGAATAGAATATGGTCTCAAAGTTTCAGGAAAATCGGGGACTTTTGCTCCTTTAATCGACGTGGAATCGGTCGTAGATGAGATGATTCAAGTTTCCCTCATGGTCACCGATAATGCCACACCAGACATTCGTGACCTTTGACTATTAAACTCATTACGCGTGGTCAATATCCACATTTATGTCTCTTCACTCCAACCATTTATTGCAAGCTCGATTGTAAATGAACAATCGTCGGAAAAGCAGATATTGTACAATAAAACCTTTTCCCACGACCACATAGGAATGTAACGTATATCGCACTATACAGTACCTCGGAAAGTGGCTTATATCAAACTAGCGTGCGAATTACTTTCCACACATGAGCTGAATAGTAATTTACGTTGCAAGATCGGAAAGTAGTGTTTTTCAGGTCGAGATAAGCAGATTCCAGGGCGAGCCAAAGGCGAGTCCTGGAAGCTTGGTGATATACATTAAATTCTTTATTCACTTTTTATAACAAAGTGATAAACAGAACTGAAACCAGATAAAATATTAAGTTTGACATAAACGACAAATTAAAAATCAACGAACTGTCATCACTCGACAATAAGTATATCGAAAAGTTGTTACCATAGTAATGAAATCAAGGTAGATCGTATTATAAAGGAGCGATTGGAAAAATGGGATAAAAATGGACGTCAGGGACCGGCAATAGTATATTGTGCAACAAGTGGAGAAAGTTCAACTTTTCTCACGAGTGTGGAAGTTTGTGGCACGAGCCCGAAGGGTGAGGGACGCAAACGCACGAGTGAGAAAAGTACTTTCCCCACATGTTGCACACTATACTTTTTCTACAACTGTACAAATTTAAAGAATACAAGTAAAGTAACTATGGCTAGTAAAACAAAAATAACACTAAAAGTATCCCATCTCTAAACTGTTAAATAATTTCATTCAAAATTATAGTTGATGGTGAAATTTGTACAATTTTGTATGGTCAAACCCGGAACGTCATTTCTTTACATTAAATTCTGTTATTAGAAACTACCTTTTACAATTTAAAAACTTTTAATATAATCTGACAGTTTTGTGACAACTAAGTAGGTATTTGAAGGTGACAGTAGCATACTAAGTTTTTGTCGATTTTATTTGATTCTCCATATAAATGTATGTGGCGTGGGCAAAGTGCCGTGGGAAAAAATCTTTCCCACGGCTTAGGCAAAGTGACACTTTGTAGTTTCGTAAATTGTGGGAAAAGAACTGTTTTCCATAGCAGTTGTAGAAAAAAGCTTTTTCCGGTCCCCGGCGTCCATTTTCCGGTCTTGACCGGCAAAACGTTATTTTCTGGACGAAAAATTGTCCAGAATGTGTATACTTTCTGGTCGATATTAAAAAAAGATTTGAAGCGATATATTTGAAAAGTGAAATTTCCTGATTGAAAAAAATTCAGGACGCGGTCGTGGATCGAACTCGCGTACCCTACGTCAGAGAGTCAGAAGTCCGATGTTGTACAAACTAATCCAAACCATGATATATACAAGGTGGGGCAATCTTCTGACAGCGAGGGATTACATCGTTGTGGTAAGAGATAAAACTTTGAAGTTTTGTGTGGGCTAATACAGCTACTGAGGGCACATTTTGAAAATACTTTCGATTCTACAGGGTGTTCCAAAACCACGTAGCAGCACGAACTTACATTTTTTTTGAATGAAACGTACTATATTTTGTTCAAGAATCGAAAAGATCTCACCGAGAGCGTTACAAAAATATAGCATTCTAATATATTATATGGGTGTTTTGAAAAGTTATGGCCAATTATTGGCAAAAAAGACCTCCTCTTTAACACTCTGCTAAACAGTAAATCAAAATAAATCAACAGGTTTTTGTATTCAATTGTCATTCACATATCATTGGCTGTGCTCAGTATCAATTACTTTTTTTTATCTGTGGCTTCTTTAATACAGGGTGAAACAAAACGCAAATCAAGCAATATCTCAAAATTTTTGAAATGAATCACCCTATAAGTCTTTTTACAATTTGTTAGTACAATTAATAATCTTTCAAACAATGTAGTACATTCAGGGTATAATTTGATGGAAAATCGTAAATATTTTATGATAATGGTCAAAAACAAATATTTTACGTACACAAATTACTTAAATGGTATTAAATTTTCACATGCAACGTCTAAGGCATAAATTTTAATCGGAATTTTGGATCCACCTAAAATATCTTTCACTTTTACTCTTACCATTAGAGGAAGGAAATACTCAATCGGAAATATGTTGGAAGCAATATTATTGTTTACTGTGAGTAGGCTAATGACATTATAGTACTAATAAATATAAAAGCAGTTTGCAGTCTTTACGAAATAATTAAGTCATCACAAACAGTATACTTATCTAAGTTATGTAAGATGTGAGATTGTATTTATTTTCCAACTTTTTCTATTTTTAAAAAAACTAACAATTATGAAAACCAACATTATAAGAACACATACATTTACATAAATAAACATTGACATTTTATAAAAAGTATAGTTTATGCTAAGTGTTCAAAATGGCGACCATTTACAACCATACATTTCTCAATTCTTTTCAAAAACGAGGATCTTACTCTTTCTAACATAGCTGGTAGTAGGGTCTGTTTGATACACAAGTTGCTTGATGTATTCCCATAAAAAGGAATCCATCGGTGTGAGATCTGGAGATCGAGGAGGCCACGAAATGGGTCCACCACGTCCTATCCACCTGTCAGTGAAATGTCTGTTTAACCACCGACGTACACAACGAACGTGATGTAGGTACATATGCTCCATCTTGTTGGAACCACAAGTTAACTTTTGTGTCCAAATCAACTTCCTCTAATAATTCTCCCAAATGTTTTTTCAGAAAATTTTTCACGACCAGTGAGGTCGCCATTTTGAAGACTTAACATAAACTATACTTTCTATAAAATGTCAATGTTTATTTATGTGAATGTGAGTGTTTTTATAATGTTGGTTTCCATAATTGTTAGTTTTTTGAAAATAGAAAAAGTTGGAAAATAAATACAATCTTACATCTTACATAACTAAGATATACTGTTTGTGATGACTTAATTATTTCGTAAAGACTGCAAACTGCTTTTATATTTATTAGTACTATAATGTCATTAGCCTACTCACAGTAAACAAAAATATTGCTTCCAACATATTTCCGATTAAGTATTTCCTTCCTCTAATAGTAAGAGTAAAAGTGAAAGATATTTTTGATATATCTAAAATTACGATTAAAATTTATGCCTTCGACGTTGCATGTACAAATTTAATACCATTTAAATAATATGTGTACGTAAGATATTTGTTTTTGACCACTATCATAAAATATTCACGATTTTCCATCAACTTATACCTTGAATGTTCTACATCGTTTGGAATATTATTAATTGTACTAACAAATTGTAAAAAGACTTATAGGGTGATTCATTTGAAAATTTTGAGATATTGCTTGATTTGCGTTTTGTTTCACCCTGTATTAAAGAAGCCACAGATACAAAAGTAATTAATACTGAGCACAGCCAATGATATGTGAATGACAATTGAATACAAAGACCTGTTGATTTATATTGATTTACGGTTTAGCAGAGTGTTAAAAAGGAGGTCTTTTTGCCAATAATTGGCCATATCTTTTTAAAACACCCATATAATCTATTAGAATGATATATTTTTGTAACGCTCTCGGTGATATCTTTTCGATTCTTGAACAAAATATAGTACGTTTCATTCAAAAAATGTAAGTTTTTGCTGCTACGTGGTTTCGGAACACCCTGTAAAATCGAAAGTATTTCCAAAATGTGCCTTCAGTAGCTGTATCAGCCCACACAAAACTTCAAAGTTTTATCTCTTACCACAACGATGTAATCCCCCAATGTCAGAAGATTGCCCCACCCTGTATAATGGTCGAAAATGCAATAATAATTTCACTTCCAATTTTTATAATAAGATTATCCAACCAATTGATAATTACAATAACCTACCTATAACTACTTGAATTTTTGTTTCTAATGATAGTTTTTGTTACTTTTTGAAATCAATTATGTTGACTTTAATTGTAACATTTTGTTTATTAATATGTCAGATGTTGATTACACATTATTTGGAGCAATTATCACATGATCGTAGGAAAAATACTTATGCCTCGTGCTACAATATTTCCCACTCGTGTGAAAAATGTCACTTTCCGAACACGTTATGTACCTAATATACTAGTTTTGCCAGGACAGAAATAGTGGAAAAGCGATATGAATGGTTTGTTAGTTTGAATTTTTTGGTATTTACACCAACTTTTTCTTCCAAGAGTTGTTGATATGAACAGTGTATAATATCTGCGACATTAATTATGATTGATACGACTTCTAAAGTTATCATGCCCCTTGTATCAAAACACCACATTTCTATTTTTTGTTACATATACGAGTATTACATTCCTCACACATCAAGAAGCTCTTTAGCACTCCATAAAGAAGCATGAAATTCCCCCTTTTTCGATTTCTACTTCCATTCTTTGTCATGAGCAAAAAATCTTTCAGAAGCCCTTTAGAATTATTGATCACTCTGAAAACGAAAGCTTCGAGGAAATGAGAGGAGATAAATATCACCACCTTTTTTAAAACAATTCAATTCTATATCAAAGTTTTGATACTATTTTTTGTTATATCTATTGTAAAATCTTGTATACTATATATAGGAATATATTCAAACTACTATTCCACCTTAATACAATTATTTTCGGTACATCTTGGCGTACAGGGTATTTTAACTTTAAGACTTTAGTGTCTGGCTTTCTTTATTATAATTTTTATTATCTTCACTATCTCCAAGATGAAACATTCTTAACCATCAGTTTATACTACTCATTAAAACTTTTGTATCTTCATTGCAATTTCTCCAGAAGCTGTTTTTATTGTATCTCCATTAAATAATCCACAACGAGCAGAATAATTTTAAAGATTTAATGTTCCCATTTAAATAATCACTTCACCGCGAAAAATTAATGAAAATACTGCCTGTTGGTATGATGAAGAAATATGAACGATGTAACGTAATAAGCTCAAGAGATTTATCGGAATTGTCGTTTTATCGTTAGTGTCAGGAGTTTAATTAATTTATTAATCATGTAGAAGAGATCCCAAAAAAATTTCTTAGATATTAACTAACTTCACTAACTTCAAACTTAGATTAACTGGATATAAAGTTTTTCAGGAAGAAATTTATAAGTCAAGAAAACATTTTTGTATTCTGTGTAAAATTTTTATTATAAAATTGCAAAGCGCTTTCGGCGGTTAAGCCATCATCAGTGCCATACCTGCAAGTAAGCAATAATCGTTGGAAATTTTTTTTTTAAGAAACATCAGAAAAGAATTACTTACTCGTCAGATATGTAACAAGAAACTTAGTCAAATGTCTACAACACATTAACGTCACTACATTAAATTTAAAATTCTTTTAAAATTAATTATCCCCTGTTTGGGGTTAAAATGTATTCACATTATGAACTTTTTTAATTTTATAAATTTTACTCAGCCACTACACGAACACGTGTTAGTAGACCGGAAGATGAAGTGACACTACTTCAATTTAAAATTAAATGACAAATGACAATTGAATGGACACAGAAATCAAGCTATACAACATGAGCATAAAATTGAAATTGTTGTAGAAAACTTTCATTGATCTGGTAATGTCACAAAACCAAATATGTGAATTTTCTAAATAAACTAATAAATTTGATATATTGAGGTCTAATGAGAACCAATCAAATCATAAGATGCCGAAAAAGATTAAGGGTCTAATGAGAACCCATTTCTAAATCTAATTCAAAAAGAAAAAAGGAAAATTCACAAATAGGTCAAGAGAGATTCCAAAATCAAAATTCTTTTTAAAAATTCAATTCAATTTAAAAAACAAAAATAAAATAAATGACAATTAAAGTGGACACAGAACTCAAACTATACAAAATGAGTATAAAAGTGAAATTATTGTAAAAAACTTTCTTTGATCTGGCAATGTCACAAAACCAAATATGTGAATTTTCTAAATAAACTAAGTAGATTTGATATATTGAGGTCTAATGAGAACCAATCAAATCATAAGATGCCGAAAAAGATTAAGGGTCTAATGAGAACCCATTTCTAAATCTAATTCAAAAAGGAAAATTCACAAATAGGTCAAGAGAGATTCCAAAATCAAATAAATTAATTTGAAATTATAAAATATTTGTGTGAATAAATGAAAGTAATTATCTGAACATAATTTATAACAAATTTTAATGAATAAAAATTGTAATCCGGTAGTCTCCCAAAACCAAAAATCAGCCATCTAAATCAAGGAACAGATTTGATTTTAAAGTCTGATGAGAACATATTATTCAAATCTGATGCCTAACTAAAAAGATTATGGGTCTAATGAGAACCCTTTCCTAAATCTAATTAAAGAAGACAACCAATCAGTGGTCAAAGGAAACTCCAAACACAACAATCATTCAAAGAATGAAGTATGTAAATCAAATTAATAATAACAAAATTACATTTGAATGCAAATTGAACTATTAGGTGGATATGTATCTAATTATTTACCAAAAAACAAATGTAAGTTATTTCCATTGAGAAAATTTTGATTAATAGTCTAATGAGAACTAATTAATCAAAACATCTTGGCTAGAAAAAGATTAAAGGTCTAATGAGAACCTATTCCCAAATCTAATTCAAACAAACAACCTGACAAGAGTCCAGAAATAACCAAAAATTAAATTTTGTAATTTTTTAAAAATGGAAAAATTTTGAATTGATGATCATTAATTGAACTATATGGTATCAATCTGATAATGTTGTTGATAAATATGAAAATCATCATAGAGAGAACTTTTATGGATATACTATTTAATCTATTAAACGTCTATGCAAAGGAATATAAGATCTATTTAATTGTACTTGTTTATTCAGACAAAGATCATTTTTCTGCAATTCTGATTCTGCCAATTTTGTAACAATAAGGTAACAATAGGGTAACAATTAGGTTGGGCGCCAAATTTGTTACCTATTATTTATTTAAAATAATAAGGCAAGATAAATTGCAACGGCGACTCAATGTGGAGAGCACCTCAGGTGTGAATTCGGAGACCAAACTAATATTAATTCAGGGAGTAGTCTTACCGGTTCGCGGGTAATCCTACTTTATTTAAGTTATCGAATTTATATTGAAGTTAATGAGATAATAAATGAAGTTAAGAAACGAAATGAATTTAATAAGTTAATAAAGCAAGTTAAGAAATGTAATTAAAGTTAATCAAGAAAGGTAAGTGGGCGCCACCCTGAATAATATTAGTCGACTAGTTCTTCACCTCACCACTCTCTATCAACAAACCTGGAAATGTTGGAAGGGAAGGAATATGAACAACGTTGTTAAATTTACAAGTTGTATAATGATTAAAAAAAAATATATCACAGGAAAATATATATAAAAAAATGATGGTTTTTTTTTGTGTTGAAGCACGTTGGTTTTAAAATTAGTTACTGGTTACTTCCCTTGATTTTCCACGTGTCTGATGGCAGGTTCCAGACTGTTTTGTGGTCTCAGGTATGTCTCAGGTAACTTCAGGAACAAAGTAAGTAGGTACTCAGTAAGTCCAGGTAATCAGTAAGTCCAGGTACTTCAGGTACTTAGTAAGTCCAGGTAATCAGTAAGTCCAGGTACTTCAGGTACTTAGTAAGTCCAGGTACTTCAGGTACTTAGTAAGTCCAGGTAATCAGTAAGTCCAGGTAATCAGGTAACTTCAGGTACTCAGTAAGTAGGTACTCAGTAAGTAGGTACTCAGTAAGTGCATTCACATTGAATGCACTTTAGGAAAGATAAAGACAAATTAAAAATTCTTGACCTTATCGGTTCATGGTTCACAGGAGAAAAAAAGCAATTATGATTTGATTGGTTCTCATTAGACCTCAATATATCAAATCTACTTAGTTTATTTAGAAAATTCACATATTTGGTTTTGTGACATTGCCAGATCAAAGAAAGTTTTTTACAATAATTTCACTTTTATACTCATTTTGTATAGTTTGAGTTCTGTGTCCACTTTAATTGTCATTTATTTTATTTTTGTTTTTTAAATTGAATTGAATTTTTAAAAAGAATTTTGATTTTGGAATCTCTCTTGACCTATTTGTGAATTTTCCTTTTTTCTTTTTGAATTAGATTTAGAAATGGGTTCTCATTAGACCCTTAATCTTTTTCGGCATCTTATGATTTGATTGGTTCTCATTAGACCTCAATATATCAAATTTATTAGTTTATTTAGAAAATTCACATATTTGGTTTTGTGACATTACCAGATCAATGAAAGTTTTCTACAACAATTTCAATTTTATGCTCATGTTGTATAGCTTGATTTCTGTGTCCATTCAATTGTCATTTGTCATTTAATTTTAAATTGAAGTAGTGTCACTTCATCTTCCGGTCTACTAACACGTGTTCGTGTAGTGGCTGAGTAAAATTTATAAAATTAAAAAAGTTCATAATGTGAATACATTTTAACCCCAAACAGGGGATAATTAATTTTAAAAGAATTTTAAATTTAATGTAGTGACGTTAATGTGTTGTAGACATTTGACTAAGTTTCTTGTTACATATCTGACGAGTAAGTAATTCTTTTCTGATGTTTCTTAAAAAAAAAATTTCCAACGATTATTGCTTACTTGCAGGTATGGCACTGATGATGGCTTAACCGCCGAAAGCGCTTTGCAATTTTATAATAAAAATTTTACACAGAATACAAAAATGTTTTCTTGACTTTTAGTCATGTGTACTCAGCTATAAAGATATTCACCTATTCAAGAAATTTATAATTTAAAAAAAAATTAAAGATAAAATATTATTATGTCCAATCTATCTAGACCTACAGCAGGAACAATGCTTGTAGATGAGTGCAGATAGTCCAAAATGAAATGAAAAAGGGACAATATTAATTAAGAAGCTGCCGTTAGGAATACAGGAACCAAAAATTCAACCACGTAAAATGTAGGGGGACTGAAGGGGGGCGCCTTTTAGGGGTCAAACGAGGTTTTTTATCATCTCCAATGGAAAACTATTGTATAGCAATGTTGTAGGAATTGAAAAGATCTAAAACTTTTATGTTTATAGAAATATAAACTCAAAAAATTTTCAATTGATGTATCAACCCATTCTATACTTTGCATCCCTCAGTTCTCTAAAGTCATCGACCATAAACTACTTAGCACCTTAAACACATTAACTCTTGTTGACTTCACGAGTTTACTGAATGTATTATTCACTGGAATGCATTTTCGACTGGGTTCACCAGTTAGTTTAAACTAGAACATGATTTATTAAAATTTAATGCATGTTTAGCACCGATAGTCTTGGTCTATATAGAAATGGGTGCTTAATCTGTTAATGCTCGCAAGAATTTAATTTCAGCTTGCTTTACATAAACAATGAACAGAGATGTAGGTATATTAATAAATACATCTTCCAGTAGCGTGTCATAAAAATGGATCTATTCAGACTGTTGTTTGTTGATGGCCATATTTTAATTTAGTTGTGTATCAAGTTTAGAATTTCATCTGAGCAAACAGCAAACGAACAGTATTTACCAATTAATCGAAAAAATCACTGTTTTTGTTCGAAGAAAGAGCCAAATGGAAATAATGCTCGAACAGCCACAAATAAAAACTCATACGACCATCATTTTCGATTTTCACATACGTAGGCTCCTTGGGTGGATTGTAGACCCCTAATATGGTGTAGTTTATTCTATAAACAATGTCTAAGTTTTTTTTGTGTGTTTTGGAAGCCGTTCTGATGCCGGGAGCACTGCAGCCTATTGGCTTATTTTACTCTACTCCCACATTTAGTCCACCCATCCAGTTATCTCCGTACCTTCGCGTAGACGATATGGGTCCATTGGATGTGTGCGATATACTTCAGGTGGCAAGTTGGCTTCTCCGAAGATTGTTTGTCTCCTTGAGTCCAGTGCCTCACAGTCAGATAAGATATGGGTTACGGTCTCGGTCTCCATGCCACAAAGTCTGCAGCTGCGGTTCCCGTTATATAACCCTTTTACCGGGGTATGACCCGTTAGATAACCTGTAATAATTCTTAGTTTATTCCTACTGTGATATTCAGTAGTCCTTCGGCCCGTTTTACACATGGAGGTTTCACTGTGTACCTGCTTTGGAGTGTTCTTCCACTGAGGTCCATGCTGACTTTGTACCTTTTGTATTTGCCCTCGGACTACCTTCTTTGTGGTCAAGAGCTGGTTCTGGTGCAACATATGCTGTTGCTATACCTGGATGTTACCCTGCGGGTGTTTAAAGCTGCAAGGGCTGCCTGGCTGTCAGTTAGTATGTTTATCCTGTGAGTGTCAGTCCTATGTTTGTTAATTCTTGCACATTCTAGGATGGCATGAATCTCTGCCTGAAATACAGAGGTATGTTCTCCTAGTGAGAAGGAGCATCTTGTGTTTCTTATTTCACTATACACCCCTGCTCCTGTCCCTTCCACAGTCTGTGGCCCGTCGGTGTACCAGGTCTCTCCTCGGGGAAACTTCAGTCTGCTTGGGTCTTGCCAGTTCTTTTTGTGAAGTGTTTCCACCTCATATTTGGACTGGGGAGAAGTTTAGTGGCCATATCTAAAATGGCTCCACTTATGATGTCCTTAATGAATATGTGTCCTGATCTAACTATTTTGTTGCCATCCTTGCTTCCCCCATTATCACGAGGTGTATTGGAGGAATGCCAAATAAGGCTTCTAGTGCTGCCGTTGACGTGCTTCTCATAGACCCTGCAATACTGAGACAAGCAAGTCTTTGCACCTTGCCTAGTCTAATTATTGCATTATTTTGTGTCGTCTTTGTTCACCAGACCAAAGACGCAAAGTTTTGTTATTTCTTCTGCTAGATTTCACAAAAGTTGCCAAAATGATAATAATACATGTGACTTGAAGTTTTTTGTGGATCTTGAATATGTCCTTCAATAATCATTATACAGAGTGTCCCAAAAGTCTGGACACTGCCAATTATCTCGCGAATTGTTAGTCCTAATTGTACAAAATTTGGGGTACCTACACCTATTTTGAGATACGTAGATTCCAGATTTGATATTTGCAATGTTGCCAGATTTGCTGTTTTTTTATATTATAAGTAGCTTTGGTTTTTCAAATTCATTACCATGTATATTCAGTCATCATTGGAATCTCCTATCCAATATGAGTTCAACAATTTGTAACACTTACGATTTCATTTGTATAAAAAAATACATAGAACAGTGCAAAATATGTAGATTTGAAGAAATTTAAATGTTTGAAGATAGAATACTGTTTGTTAATTAGGCCATACTTTATCGAAGGAAATTAAACGTCAGATAAATATGAACTACTACATTAAATTGTACCTACACTGAGAAACTTGCTTGATGCCAAATTTTATCAGATTTGATTTCAGAAAGCTGGAGCTCAAGCTCATTTTGGTGTAAATGTTCGGCGATATTTAGATGAGATATTTCCCGGACGATGAATTGGTAGACGAGGTAGAATTAAATGGTCTCCACGTTCACCTGATTTCAATCCTAAAGATTATTTTTATTTGGGATATTTGAAAAATTCAGCTTACAAATAGGCGTTGCCAGATTATGTTTTATGTATTTTATACCTTCCAGACTACATAAAATCATAAGAGTTACATATGGTTGAACTTGTATTGAATAGGAGATTCCAATAATGATTGAACATAGGGTGATGAATTTGAAAAGTTCCCAATAATATAAGATAAACGACAAATCTAGCAACATTGCATATAATCTCCGTATCTTAATATAGGTGTACCACAAATTTTGTACCATTGAGGGCGGGTTTATCAATGCCCGGTTAAATCTGTCAGCTACGTAGCCCTCAGCTATCTCTAGCCGCCAGTCAAAGTCTCGGTTACAATAGAAAGCGTTTATCAATGCACCACATAACTGACAGCTAGCTAACTGGAGGCTAAGTGTAATTGAGCATTTGACAACCTTGTTCGGGTTATGAACGTGAGTGTAATGTTGTCAGAGCGCAAATTTCCCATTTAAATTTGGTGTAAGGAGGATCACCCGTTACATGAAATATACATATTATTAATTTTATTCGCATATAACATATATAACACAGTGAATCAAGGATATAGAGGTGAAAGTTATTATTTTTCTATTTTACCGTGAGCTTACTCTGACAACATCGTGGAAAATTACACTTGTCAGTGTCAAAATTGTGGTACTGTTATTTTTATTTCGTCTATGTTGTGCTTTGTTGAGTTGTTTGCATTTGAGCATGTCCACAAAACAAAAAAGATATCCCAATTTCACGGAGTCAGAGCGACAATTAGGTCCTTATAAAAGTAGCCGTTCACCATAAAAGTATAATAGAATGCAAAAAGACGGATGCTGTGACTTGGCGAGAATAGCTGGAATTTGTTGGAGTATCATGAGGACACTGGGTTTAGATAATCGAAACCGAGTAATAAACTCGACATCATCGAGCTCTTCAAAGGGATTTATCCGTTCTTCAACAGTATATGGTCGTCTTTCGTACTCTACAAATTCCTATATCTCGCCAATCTCCAAGCTCTTCATCGAAAAGGTCGTCAAGTTCCTCAAGATACATTGTCAATAACAATGAAATAAAATACAAACAGAACCTAGATGCTACTGAACTAGGTACTATAAAAGAATTAAATAAGCTTCTCGATTTCACCCTAAACGATAATAACACAATCAAATTTAAAGTTGAAATAATCTTTTTCTACTACCGTGCGCTTTAACCCACTTTCCCGCACGCATTTT
>CAJUYH010004560.1:0-26697 GCA_910591685.1 Galerucella tenella
AAGTTGTTTGAATAGACTAAGCAATTCTGCCGTCCAAAGCTAAACCCCCGTATTTAAAAAAAAAACGAAAAATGAGATATTGTGTCTGGTATAATAAAAATATTAAAAACTTGGATCTTTTCTATGCTAGAACCTCGTATTTTGCTCAAAAACGCTAAAAAACGATCCTTTTTTTACCCGTATTTGCAAAAAATGCCTCAAATGCTAAGAAAAATTCACGTATTTTTGTTTTACTATAGGATAAACAGTAAACACGTACTTGCAATCAAATACGTAGATTTTCTTTAGTATAATTCAAATACGGGTATTGTTTCTTTCTAATTGTCATAGTATGCCGATAATATCTAGTCAGAAAGAAGGGTCAATGTTGAAAAAATGGAACTTGAAGATTTCCAACTGTGGAACAATGTGCCTTCTGTAGCTAAAGTTGAAAAAGAAACTCCAAAACTGTACATTTCTAAAATTACTGAAAAGTTAATCAAACGTAATGAGTATGAGTTATATTTTGGAAGAAATAATAATGATAATTGGAGAAAACTCGATTTTTTGCAAGAAAAAATATATTTTGGACATTCCACACCCATCACAACCTACTCTAACTAAATCACAACCTAATGGGTTTGGAAAAAGTAAAGTGGAAAACATCCTAAAAAATCTTGGTGATATAATACCAGAAAATAGAGAAAGTTTTGGCTGGGACTACCTGAAAAAAATGTTTTAATATAAAACAATGTTGAGATGTTTCTATTTTAACTTGATTATTGGGTATTATTGCCGCATATTTGTGTATGATATTAAAATAAAACTGTATAGCTGCTTTACTGTAATTGGATTGCAAAAAATTGGTTGTTTCCTTAGAAATAACCCGGCATTTCTACATTTTCTCATAGTACAAATCCTAATTAATATAGCTGCAATCACCGTATTATCAAAATACCGGTATTGTCCCTAGTATAAGGCCTCATTTTTCATAACGATATTCACCGTATGGGTTTTTATTTTATGAAAGTGATAAAATATGAAGGTTTTCACATAAAAAAATGAATTTACTCGTCCATTTCTTCTACTGTAACACTGGTTATATAATTTGAAGCCATTAGGTGAAGCTATATCATACATTGAAGTTTAATTGTTATTATACGCCATTTTTATTGTTTTGCTTTGTACGGCAGAATTACACAAGCATTTTGCTTTTACCTCGTACATCGTATATAAGTGACGTTATATGATATATTACTTATTTTAATATCACCCACTAAATCCTCAACTAAGTCGACAAAGAAAAGATCCTACAGAGATTTATCGCAGTTGATCCCGTTCCGGCTTCTTTTCATCCTCGTCACTGACAATCATTTGATCCGAGAACAAAACTCCTCAATCGTTAAGCAACTAGACGCATAATGCAGACTAAAATTAATAATATCAAAGTAGGCGTGATAGCCCGCTGAGTGGGGTCCAACTTTGACACGCATAAATTGAGTTTTGAAGGGTTTGTTGCTGTTAAATCCGGCTTTTGTGTTGGTTACATTGACGGTGATTGTTTTTATGCAAAGAGATAAAGACTAGTTTTATGGAAAATTGAATTCAATCACAATGCTGAATACTGGTTTCATCATTTTCCCGGTAATATTGCGTAGTTATGGAGATATCAACGATTCAGTGGAAAAATGATTGATCTAGTTCTAACTCAGGAAGCGTGCAATGCGGATAAAGTCTATTTTTTTGTTAAATGTGAAATTCAACGTGAATGTGAGGAAAATATATTTTTTACAATCACACTGAAAAGTAGGCTTTCTCGCTTGCCATTGAAAACGAAAAGTTGACGTTTCTTGAGGAGAGTTACTTTACGCTCGCCGAGCGTAAAAAATGGCATGTTGCACATAACAACCAACCGATACTACAAACACAATTGGATTGACAGTGACAGATATAAAAGTTTGAAACATTTTTGAATTGACATATTTAAACTGACAGATTTCAGAAGTTTTTATGAATTCTACAATTAAGTGATTGCAGAAAAATGTTGTATGTATTACGAGCAAAAACGTGACATTATTGCTTTCAAGTAATTAGATAAAATCGTATATTTGAACGTAGTTTCCAGTTCTGATCAACTTTTTTAATACTATTTTTCGATATTGTCCAATTTAAAGGTAGTACTTTACTCTTGAGTAAAGTTCATATTTTTGAGACATGATACTAAAAAAATTGATATCTGATAATTGTATTTTGGATTTTAGAGCATGCAGAACTTTTAATGAGGAATAAGTTTTTTTTCATAAAATTGATAAAAAAAAAGGTAGAACGTGTCGCGGGTCACACGGTAGGAACTTTAGTAGAATGGTATTAATATTTATAACATGATTGTTATGCTGCACTTCTCCATCTTTTTGATTAATTTTGATCCAGTCATTTGAATTGTATGTGTTCAGGTTCAGTTTTTTCAATTTCCTCTTCTGGAAAATAATCCTTAGATAGTAGCACGGGAAAACGGCGCACTCACCGCCTGGCTCTTCGGCATCTATGTAGACTCCTCGCACCAATAAGGAGTTGGAACAGCGGCAAAGAATTAGGACGATCAGACTCACCCAATGGGTTATCCAAGCGCTTAACTCTAAATCATCTGAAAGAGAGCAGCTGGTTAAATTTTGAATAAATTGATAATAATAATATTAATAATTAGGACGAAGACGTGAAGTATGTCAAGTTATTGACTACATCGATTGATTTAAAGTGAATTTACATCCCTGTGGGAATACGCGACCACCTCTAAATAAGCACATGATCTTTGTTTTCGACGTATTGACTTTGATTATATTCTCATTGGATGTTTCTGATAAGCGTAACTTTTTGGCTAAATCAACTTCAGACGTACCAATAAGTGCTAAATCATCGGTATATAACAACAATAAGATGTCCTTATTACTATTCAAATCAATACTATTGTCTTTTCCTAGACAACTCTATTCTAACAGAAGCAACGCTCTAAATCGGAACAAAAGAGGACTAAGTGTGTCACCTTGCAGGACTCCTTCTACAATGTCATATCTTTATACAGCGTTATTTTTTCTCTTATTTTTTGGGAATCAAACCACAATAATGTTTTTTATTTTTTTATTTCTACGTTTCGGTAGCGATCCAGCTACCTTCGTCAAGATTAACTGATAATAAAATAATTTTTGGTCCCTATCTGACACAATGAAAAAAATATGACAACTAGACAATCAATGATATTTTGAATTTTAAGACTACAAAACTTTGTTGTCAAATTTTTTTAAGGTCCATTCATAGTAGATCACATCTCTGGTAAAATGTGGTAATGATGTGGAGGTGCGCCATCTTGTTGAAAGTACACGTTCATATTAGGAAATAATCGATTTATTTAAAGTATAATTTCATTTTGGAGTAAGTCAAGATATTTAGCACCGGTCAGCGTACCTTCCATAAAAAAGGACCGATCAAATGGTTTTTCACCAAACCCGCCCACACATTTACTTTTTGTGGACGCTGTGTATGAACCTCCTCCATCCAGTGCGGATTACAATCTGACCAGTACCGACAATTATGTCTGTTAACAGAACCGTTCAAATAAAATGTGGCTTCATCACTGAATACCAAAAAATCTAAGAAATTGTTTTGCATCCTTATTTTCTCTCTAGCTATTTCACTAAATTGTAATCGCCTATCAAAATTATGTAATACATGTGACGTTATAAATAAACAATCTGCATATTCCTCGGTGGTCGAGTAGTAAGCAAACCAGACTCTCACGCGGTAGACCCAGGTTCGATTCCCCGTGAAGAAGTTTTTTTTATTGTTAATTTTATTTTTAAATAATTATTCTGCTTGATATTAATAACGACAACAGATAGACGTTTGAAATATTTAGCAGAATATTCATTATTACAGATAATGGTACGGTACCCTCCATGAGGGAGTCCGACTGGCAACATCTACTTATAACAGCATCGTATATTTAAAAAGGGAAACCGTAGCATTATACAAATTGGACATTCAAGAACCGTACGTTTACCACAAAAAAATTAGTGGAAACATAAAATTGAATTGTTAAATTTTCAATTTGAAGTTATATTACAGTTTATATAAATTTTTATTTTCTAGATTTTTTCTTAAGTTGGTCGTAGAAAACATGCTGTTCAACTCGTGTGGATTGTCCATATTGCACTTGAACGATTGAGCACTCGTGCGATATGGCCATCATATTCACACTAGTTGCACAAACTACTATTTCTATCAAAATATGCCCTTTTCCATTTTAAAACAACCTGCCAAATGTCAAATAAACTTATCAATCCATTTTAAAGTTATCGAATTAAAACATTCAAGTTTTCAAAATTTCAACACCCTGTATTTCGAAAAGTAAATGTGCTAGACCCCGTAATCCTTGTATCATTTTGTCCAATTCTACGAGAGGAATCTACATGCAAACGTTGTAATTACCCTTAACGTTCGAGATGCTTATACCATTTTTTGCGCGATCGTATTGAAATTAATTCCGAATAAAATAATTCAAATTTCTTCGTAATGAACGAAATGTCAAAAGTGACATTTATACTTCTCGATCAGTTAAAAATATATTTTGCATTTTGGTGAAATTGTTTTCATGCTATTTATTACTTTTCGACGTCTGAACGGTAAGTAAATCACTTACCGACGTGTTAAACTTGGAAACCAGTAAACACAACCCACCGTCCTGACAACCGATGCTGAAAATAAACAAAAAAGATCAATCGCGCAAAAAAAAAACATGGAAATAATAGTAAAAATGCATCCGAACAAATTCAAGTAGATCACCAGCACTGCGAATACCAGCTTTGCATAGAATTTTAATATAGCATCGGTGGCTCAGTGGTAGAATGCTCGCCTTCCACGCGGTCGGCCCGGGTTCTATTCCCGTCCGAAGCATATGAATCGCTACTTCGTAAATGAGAGAGAGACTCAGGAGAGAGCACACGCACGCAAGCAAGGCACATAACGAAGCAACGTTACATAACGTAACGGTCAGATCTTTTGCGTCGCGACCCCCGGTCGCTCAAACATAACCTGACGTAAAGTTTCCCATATGGTGCGAACTTAAGTGGACACAGTGTATATGTATTACTCTTGTGTAACATTAGCCGACATCAAGCAAACCAAGATTACTTCATAATATTTTCAGTTCCAGTATTTTTCCTAATATTCCACTGTAGGCATAGTCATAGTAGTTTGGAGGTTTCCTCAATTTTGGTGTTATAAAACTTGACCCTGACAACCACAGATTAACTGCAAATAGATAAGCTTTTCACCCGTGGCGTTTTCTATGGCAGATTTAATTTAAGAATAGCGCTTCAAAACTTGTCGTGTTAACATCATTAACATCAACGATCTTCAGCGCCGGTCACACTATGCTATTTGCCAGCTGACGTTGATCAGCGGATGGACGTAGCATCAGAGAGCAGCGGCTGACAATATGGTCACGTTGTGGCAGTCAGTCGGCAACCCGTCTAGAGTGACCCGCGCTTTTGACAAGGTTTTGATCTTTGCTAACGTCAAAAACAGTCGGAAAGTAGATTCATGTCATGGCGCATCTGTGATTATTTTCGAAATACATAACTTTTTAGCTTTTCATCCCATTTGATTTGAAAATATTCAGTAAAACTATGGAACATAATTTGAACAAGCAAAATTAAAACTTTATTCCAGACAATTCCGTGAATACCTTCCAGACATTTCTGCGGAGACGTACTTTTCATAATATCTTCTTCATTGAGAAATAACGTAGAATTATTCTTATATGCTAGCCCAGCATAATTTAAAAGGGTACTGGATTTTTTTCTAAATAAATCTTCAACAATACATTCAGTGTACAAAATTAAATAGTTTGAAATTTCAGTTCATTCTCTTCAACAAGTTTGCTTCATTGTTTAATTAAATTCAATACCTGTCACATCGCATCAACGGCATTTTCAGACCTCCAATTATTTCTTTAAACATTGCAATATCGTGTTCCATCCTTCTATCAGCACAAAGCTGGCCATGTACCGCTCCGCCCATTGTTTCACCGGCGATGCAGGTATTTAATTAATGTAGATCTAAACGGACGTTGTATCACGCGATTACAATGGCCCAGCAGAAATTGGATATCGGAATTATATCCTGATGGAAGTGGAAATCTGACGGCTGGACGTCGAAAACCGGAAATGAGTAGGGAAACAGCTACTTTCCTCAATAATTGTCAGATCTCGGATGTGTTGCTCAGTTTATCTGAAAAAAAAAGAAGAAGACAGTTGTTTTGTTCATAAAAAGGACAAACTTACAGAGTTGGCCAAGAGTTATTTAGACATTGACTGCCGGCTGTACGTTTAACGGGAGTGTAGGTAGAGTATTCTAATACAAGAAGATAGAAAAAAACAAGCTGCACATTGACCCACAATCAGTGGCGTATCTAGGAACCAAGGGCCCTGGGGCAAATTAAAAAATGGGGCCCCACTGCTATGTAAACTTAACCTCTTTTTTGTGCACTGCAGGCAGGTAATAAAAATATTAAACAGTAACAACATAAATTACAATTAATACTTGGTATATGTTTGGCTAATAAAACGAAAAAGAGAAGATTCAAGGGTTTATTATATAAAGGTCGGGCCTACCAAGTTTGTGAAGCAAATAACCAACAGGGCTGACGATAGGCAGCGTCTAGTATTTTGGAATAACACAACGAAAAACGATTAACTGGCCCATATTTAGAACACGAAACGTAGTACGATTTTGAAAAACACCTATTGTTCTGGTTGATGTCTGTTGGAAAAGGTCCTGAAGGCTGTAAAGGCCCTATATCAAGAATTTGACGTTTTTCGTTAACACTTAATATTTTGTTCGTGAAGTTTCCCAAGTCATAAGAAGATTTGTCGTACACATTTTCGAAAAATGTAGAGGTCTGTGGTTCCTCCAAACCCTCTTTTATGTGTGTCATGCAAACATCATCCACGTTCACATGATCGGCGGCGGAGGTATCTCCAACTGCAATTATTGTCGAATCTTCTTCAGTAGGCTTCTCAAAAAACACTGCAGTTACCACATTATTTGAGTCACTATCAATAGAAATATTTTGGCCAGATGTACTTGCAGAAGGCTGACTAAAAAACTTGTCAATTTTCGGCAATTTTTTGTTTACTATCTTCACTTTCTTGGCGTTGTTTGCGTTTAAATGCACCACTGGGTTTCTTCTTTTTATCCATAATTTTAGTTTTCTTTTTTATTGAAACAATACAATATTAGATTGTGCTCGAGGTAGGTACTCAACTCACTGTAGTCACTGTTCGCTGACGAAGTTAAAAGTAAAATAAAAGGAAAGAGAAACACAATGATACGCTACAAGCTACAAGTGTTGTTGATGAATCCCCGGAAAAAAATTATCACCGTTAGTGTTACCACTGTTGCCAGTTTAGCCGAAATCTATAGATTTGACACGAGTTATTGACACTATATTTTATATTGACCAGTACAAAAAAGTTTATTGACATTAGCCTACTTACTCCTGATACAGCATTAATTTTTTAACCGTTCTCGAAAAAAAAAATCTTTCGAATTCACAATTAAACGCACATCGATGAATAATAGAACGCACATATCACTATCCGTCAAATTGACAACACTGCCAACCGACAAAAAGAATTTAGGGGAATTCCCTAGGCATAACTATTGAATTTCTCTCAACTGAGTTTTCATTATTAAAGTGGGGTTGTAACCTGTCATCTGGTAAGGATTCGAGGGCCCCCTGAGCTTAAGGGCCCCCAGGCACTGCCCCGCCTAGCCCATAGGCAGTTACGCCACTGCCCACAATTCAATAAAAAACCATATAATATGCTACATGACTTATTAATTCGAAGTTATATCTATTAATTTGCGTTGCTGTAAATCTAAAAACTTAAAACACAATACTCACTATTAACTGCCTTTCTTTTATAAATAAATTTACACTTTACACTTCGATGAAAAACTACCATAAGCACCAAAAACAAAACGAAATCAACACTGAACATTTGTAAACTGATATATACGGCAGGCACGATGAGGCGCAATATGGCAGATGATATTCAATAGTTTATAGTCAACTTATGTACTTTCGGGACCTTGTATAGTTCCTGTAATATTATATTTTGTGCATTTTCAATCTTGCATTTTGTCCGCACTAGTTCGCAACAAGCGTTCTATATGTTCGCGTTGTTATTTGGTCTTGGTCACATTAGTGACGTCCTCGTTTAGTGTATTTTGACGAATTAGTCGATTTTATATAGATAAAAAGTTTGGGTCCTTATAGAGCTTCTCTGGAATTACACCGTTTGTGACTTCTCCACGAACAGACCTTATTTTATAACTTCTAATAACTTCCACTGTGCAATAATTATAGACCAATATGTTAAGCCCAAACCAGCTTTAAAATATATACGAGCATATTGGAGATTCGAACAAGCAGCTTCCAGACCAGGAAGGCAAGCAAATGATAATATATACATTTCAAGAAGACTAATTGATGATACAATTGAAGCGGGAGAAGAAATGTATTTAGTATTTATAGACTTGAAGGCAGCTTTTGATACAGTAGAAAGAGAAAAAATTTGGGAGGTATTGGAAGACTTAGAAGTACCGAAAGCTCTAGTTAATATAATTAAAAGCACATACGAGAGTGCAGATAGGAGGTCGAAGATCGGAAGAGTTTTCAATGAAAAAAGGTATAAAACAAGGTGATAGCTTAAGCCCACTGTTGTTTGTTATTATTATGGACAAAATAGTGAAGGAAATAAAAAGACAAGGACATCTGGACACGATAATAGGGTACAGGAACATGGTACCGGTCAGACTAAGTAAGCTACTATACGCAGACGATATCGTACTCATATCAAAATCGAGAAATGAAATGCAGAAACTAATTAACTTACTGGCAAGAGTAATAGAAAAGATGAAAATGTCAATAAATACAGAGAAAACCAAAGTAATGATAGTAAATGAAAAACAGGGGAATAATTACGAGAAATTGAAATGTAATCACAAAACATTAGAAAGAGTAACAACCTATAATTACCTAGGAAGTATTTTAACAAAATATGGAAAAATAGACTCAGAACTTAATAACAGAGCAAATAAATCAACAAGATTATATTATTCCTTAAATCGAACATAAATACATTGATATAAATACAAAGATGGAAATATACAACAAAATTACAGTACCAACCATAACTTATGCCAGTGAGAACTGGGTACTGCAGAAAAAGCATGAAACCAAAATAAATGCAATGGAAATGAAATATTTAGGGAGAATAGCAGGAAAAACGAAATGGGACAAAGTAAGGAACGAAGAAATCAGAAGCATAACTAATCAAGACCCAATAATATCAAATATTAAAAAGAAACAATTGAACTGGTTTGGCCATCTAGTAAGAATGAAGCAAGATAGAATAGCGAAAAATGTAATAGAAATGAGAATATCAAGAAAAAGACAAAGAGGAAGACCTAGGAGGAAATTGATAGACTAGATTGAAGAAATTGGAAAGAACATAGGAAAGTCATTGGGAGAGATGAAGGCATTAGCCAGGGACAGAAAAGAATGGAAAACATGGGTTCAGGAAGAACTCCAATCCGACGCCTGAGAAGGCATAAGGATAAGAGAAAGAAAGAAAGAAATCACTTTCACATATTCTCTGAAAATCTCGATCAATTTAATCTTCCTTCTCTATCACATAAATAAAGCTATTTGTTTTTGTTCGTAACAACAATTATCACCATCAATCAAAGCCCTTGGTACCTATATTCTTTGTTCATTTACGCATGATTTTCTTATGTCAATCACAAACTTCAGAAGAACGTGATATTTCACCTACACCTAGATAACCCTCTGAAATATTCGTGGGGTCGTTTCAGATTTGCTGTTATTGACAACATGCAAGTCACTTATTTACTGTTTCCTTTGTTGTCACAAACAGAAGTCGAAATGACCCAAGGGACTGAATATTTGTTACCTTTTGTTCGAATACAGGCAAATAGTCAAGAGCTGACAGGGGTTTCTATAATTATATAGACGAATTTAATAGGAATATCGGTTGTCACCATTTGCTTTGTAACGAATTTATTATACAGTTTGTATCGATCAAATACTATAAAACCGAACAGAAATTTCATAAGATTGTTCACTCACACAAGGTATCTAGAAACTCTCTTGACAGATGTTAACTTCAAATACTACATGTGATTGTTGTTGATAATCTCCATTTTACACCTCCATACAAAGAGTTTACCGAATAAGGTAAACAAGGAAGTCTTGGGTAAGAGACATTTGATAACAGCCACCGACCTGGTGACTGGACACTGCACCCTGAGGAAGGATCTGTGAACAGATGAAACACCCATTCACATACTCTTCGGTGAGAACTTACAAGAACTCAGAAGCACTTTGGAGAGGAAATGATACAAAAATCACAACTACTGAAAATTCCTCCAGTTAAACTGCTGACGTTTATAGAAAGCACGAAGCTTTTGGAATGGAACTAGATAACAAAAGTAATGGTATAAAGAGGCAGGTCAAGTCATTTTTTTCTTAGGAAATAAAACAAAATGGCTCAAAAATATTGAAATCTATTTTTCTCGAAAACGGTGCATAACAGCGAATTCAAACCACAGCACTGTTTCAAATTATCACAAAAGTAAATAAAAATTTGAAAAAGTCACATGGTTGATATGTATGCTTTGTTTGCTGGGATAATCTTTTTTATGACTGTAAAATAACCAAATTTGACTAATAGGATAAGGATGCGTCTTCCGTGTCCTTATCAACTTCTTGTTTATCTTTACGATGTAAATTCTTCCACACAACACCAAATATTTACCGAAACATATCCCGTTTTGATGTATTAAGCGGTAACATGAATATTTTATTTATGATTCGATCTGGTCTAGCTACATTCGTGTTGCCAATTAGACTATTTCCAAAAAGGCACCCCTATCTACTGGCGGACTGCAGGCTATCCGACAAAGAACCGGAAATACGCTGGGAAACGAGTACTTTCCCTGTTAATTGTCAGATATCTGGGATGTGTGACTGTCTGTATTTGAGTAGTAGCGTTGCTGAAAAGGTAATTAAGAATAATTTATGAATTTAATTGAGAACGGGAATTGGTCCGAAATTGTATTAAGTTGAATGTGTTTGAGTGTGCAAAGGGGGAGTTGATGGTGTTTCAACTCAAATGTTATTAAGAAACTTTGGGAATAACTTAGTTTCAATGGTGTAGTTAATTTTTAATTACGTACGTATTTCGGATTCTGGAAATCTTTTATTCGTCAAATTGTCAGTTGGTAGAATTATAAAATTTCATGTAGATTTTGATGAGAAATTTGGGTGTGAACTCAATTTTACTAGCAAGTATAAATAAGAAAACGTTGTTGTTTGTTTCACAAATTTTATAGGAATTTTTCACTACACTCAATGGATTGATAAAAGAAGATAATTGTTTAAAAATTTTAACGTACGACCCTGGTAGATGAGAATCTTTGCTTATAAGTTGATTCATTGAAAATCGTACGCACAGGATATAGAAATTATTACCAATAGATCATATACCACTTAATAGGGTACAAGCATAAATTTTGCTATTGGTGGAAATTGACGCTTTATCAGGTCTCCCAAGACCTTGTATGCCTATTTTTTCAAGAAAATATAAACTTCATTTTCAAAACGACTTTGAAAATCATAAAATTTCCGCCAAAACGCGCTTTACGTCATAAAGATGGCTGCCACATGGAGTGACGTCATTTGTTTACGTTCTTATTCGTGTATCACGCTCTGAGTTCTTGTGACCTAATCAAAAATGGATAAAGCCGAAAAAAAAACTTTGTATTCCAAGTATTGCATTGTTCCAGTGTGTAAATCAACGTCTATTAAAACTCCACACAAAATATTTGTTACTTTACCTGGTGGCGCAAGCAACAATACACTTAAGAGAAGGGCATTATGGTTGTAAACTATGCGTCGAAACAAAGACGATATTTCGACAAATACCTCTACTTTTGTTTGTGAATACCATTTTAATGTAAGTACCTACTTCTATGCTGGTAAGTTTTATTCTTGAATAGTTTGAGGTTATGTACCTATATGTCTAGGAATCAACCATAAATACATTTTCTTACGACCACACATCGAAATATGGTTGGTATATATTATAAAAATAATACATAGTTTATATCGTACTTACCATAATGCTTCAACTTCTCTTATTTCCTCTGTATTAAAGCAGCTGTTTGACTTCATAAATTCAAGCAGCATAAATGAGTCTACTTTGGGCAAGTTATCAGTTTGTGCTTTCACAAAACCTTTGCTAGCCATATCTTTACTCACAAAATATGAAAGAATCGTCACTGAACACTGAACAGTAAATAAAATATATTCTCTTAAAAGTTTTGAAATATCCTCGGAAATATCGAATATTTATGTCCACTTTCCACTTTACGTTGACTTTTAGAAATAAAAAAAGCACACACAAACACGTAATGGTCTCAAACAAACATATAAATGATATTTTCACGTCGATAAAGCAATTAATAGTTGATTAAAATACAATATAAACACACAACTACACATAACCTAATGCAATACCGGCCATATTGACGTAAGTAAACACAAGAGTTGTGACATCACACGTATCATCGGTAGCACTCGGAAATCCTAGGGTTATGGTCGGAAAGTGCATTGAAATTTGAATTTTATTTTAAAATTTGGGAGTAATTTCCAATGGAAACTGGTTTATTTCCTATTATTAGTAATTTTTGATATCATATTGACCATAATAAATTAATATCCAAGCAAAATATAAAATATGCGTGTACTCTATTGAAAACTTTTGAAGTGAAATCTTCTTAGGCCCGTTGAGCACTTTTTCCAGGTGAGAAAAAATCGTAGATTTCTCGTCATCGTCACGCTTTTATGCAACACAATTAACAATGAAGCGTATATTTATAGTGTTACATTTATTTGCAGAAGTTTTTATCTAACATGGACGTAAGGTAGAGTTCATGAAAGAGGATCATTGACTTTTAGAAATTCCCATTTACTATTGGCGTTCGATAAAAATTTTAAAAGGGCTACTCAGTTTCTGAGGAGAGTCTCAGAAATTAGTAGTTCCTTTAGTCCTATTTCCCGGAGGAATTTTAGGATGTCTGCAGGCTTCAACTTAGGCAAATGTTTCTCTTATATCCAGTAATCTCCTTCTGTGCTCTAGGATTCTGAAGTGCTAAGCAGTTGGAAAGTATGTGGATGGAGGTTTCTTCTTCCATTCCACAAAATCTACCTTCTTCCTCCACTATTTTGAGCTTTTTCAGGCGCCCATTCAGGCGACAATGTCCCGTTAGGATCCCTGTTAAAACTCTTAGCGCAGTTTTACTTTGACTTATGCATTCTTTCGATCTCAACAGGTTGTAGTAACCCAGAAGAGTCTTTGATTGTATAAGCCCTACTAGATCTTTCCAATGGTCAGATCTTCTCTTTTTCTCGGCTTTACTTATTTCTTCCAATATTACATTGGGGCTGATTCCGCAAAAGGGTTCAGGCCCCCAGAAAGGTATTTCAGCCCCCCTCTTTGCTAGTTCATCTGCTATGTCATTTCCTTCTATTCCAGTGTGTCCTGGAATCCATAGTAAGGTGACTACGTTGTTCTCGCCTAGTTCATTGAGTTTGTCTAGGCATTCACACACCATTTTGGAACTGATTACACAAGAGCTCAGTGCCTTAATGGCTGCTTGACTATCCGAAATTATGATAATCCTTTGTCTTCTGTATCCTTTATCAATATTGAACTGGGCGCACTTCCTTATGGCGTGGATTTCCGCTTGAAAGATACTTGGGGTTTTTCCCAAGCTTTCAGAGTGTTTGGTTCCTGGCCCGAACACTCCTATCCCAGTTCCTTCTATTGCTTTTGAGCCGTCTGTGTACCATTGAATGGCATTCTTTCCAAGTCTGGTAATGGTATTTGGATCCCATTCCTTCTTGTTGCTCATTTCCGTAACGAATTTCTTTGAAAAGTTATACTTTTTCATCATACCGTCTTGTGGCATGTCCCAGGTTGTCTGATTTCTAAGAAGTGAGGAGGTGGTTTTTTTAATGATTCCCTCTCTACTTAGTCTGTGTCTTGTTATTTCTGCAACGCTCTCCACCACCATATGTAGTGGGGTGAGGTTGAGAATCACATCCATGGCTGCCGTTGGGCATGTTCTCATTGCTCCTGTAATGCATATACAGGCTAGTCTTTGAATTTTGGAGAGGTTTTCTCTCGTCGTCAATAGGCTAGTTCTACTACACCAGGCAATGGCTCCATAAGTGATGATTGGTCTCACTATGGCAGTGTACATCCAGCTTAGGATATTTGGGTTACAGCCCCAGTTTCTTCCCGCCAGATTCCTGTACACCATTATAGCCATTAAAATTTACCATACAAGTACCATACGATTCTTGAAAGGGAAATATTTTATCTAACCTGGACGCGCGTAAGATTAAATTTGTAAGGGAATCGCTAATTTAGAAAAATTCCCATTTACCTTGGGCGTACCATAAACATTTTCAACGGGGTTAACTTATTTAGACAAATTTTTCCCATCATAGGCGTATGATAAAACTTCTGAAAATGGGCTATTATTTGTGTGAGAATTTTCACTTACCATGCTAGTGCGATAAAATTAATATGAGGGATTGATTTATTTGGACAAATTTCTCACATCATAGACGTACGATAAATTTTTTAGAAAATATTAATTAGTTTGTCAAAATTATTTATCATAAGCGTACAAAATATTTCGAACGGGTTAATTTATTTGAATAAATTTCCATTCGCTAAGGGAGTAAGAAAATTTTGTTTTCACTTCTGTCGGCAGTCCCCACGGCTGCATTTTCCCTTTTTTTTCGTAGTTATACAATTTAAGTGAAAGTTATGGTCTGATATTTCATCAACAGGAAGTATAAAAAATAAAACAGGAATCGACAAAACAATCTTTTTTTGTCAAAATGGGTGACGTCGACATATTTTTTTGTCGAATTTAGAACAGCTCTGTTAAATCGATCTCGCAAAGATGATAAGTATTCACTACATACAAAAAATATATTAAACGCTATTCGTTTTCTATTGATACTTTGGTAGAAAAGACGGTTTATCTAAAACATTTCTCGTCTGCTGAATCTTTTCTATATATCTTCGAGGAAATGGGATTGAAACGATATGTGAACCAGACGTATACGCTAATTTTCTTCTGCTTCAACGATCTTTGGTGAGAGTTTATTGGTTTTTCTCAAATAAATGTTTCTCTCGCATCACAATAATAACAGAAATATATATATAGGTACTTATTCTTGAAATACGAGAAATTTCTATTAGCAAAAAGATATTTTCATAATAATTTTTTATTATAGTAAATCTGATACTTAGAAAGCATACCGTGCAATCAGAATTTTTAACTTGTATAATATGAACTTTGTAAATTAAAATTGTCTTCATTTTAGGACTCTAGATTTCCAAAAGCAAAATTTCAAATTAGTTCAAAAATCGACCAGTTTCGGAAATTTCTAATTTTATTGTTTATTCAGCTAATAATGCATTTATGCGTTACTTTATGGACATACTGTATATTAAGGTGACATTCACCTAGGTCTAAAAGATCTATTAGGCTCTCTTTCTTCTAGTAGTTTCTCTAGACCTATTTCACAAAGGAATAGGGAATAGAAAGTATCTATCCAAGCTTTTGGAGTGTTTAGTTTCTGGCCCGTACGGTCCCATATTATGGTGTTGTGATCCCATTCCTTTGTTTATGTAAGTGCGCTTACAACGCCCTATAACGCGCGCCTGTAATAAAAATGGCGGGTTTTGTTCTTCCAACGTCTAGAAGGCTGGTTCGCATTAACAGAAATTTTAAATTTAGCCTGAATGAAAAGATCTTACATTGGTCTGCAGTAATTAAAACTGTTATCATACTGATGTTATGGTTTCCACTAGATTACCTAAATGTAATGCTGTCGCTACTAGCAATGAGAGCGAATTTTAAAATAATGTGATAAATCGAACAATTGAAACCTTTAATAAATAACTGGGTACGTAATTAGTACCGATGTTCGAAATGTCGTCTATCATTTTCAATGCATGAAATCAATCGCTGACGGGTAGAAAAAACAGCAGCTCCAATGTCTTGTCATATGTGAGAGCCAGTTGCAAAAATCCAACCTGGTATCGAAATCTTGAGCATTCAAACTTTGGTGTAGGACCAAGTGATATAAGTACAATATAAAATAGTATAATCATATCAATAATACACATTGAAGGCCTTCGTTGTTAGTAAACGAAAAATGACTTTTTCCGCAAATCGCTAGGAAATTTTAACATTCCTGTCAAAATTTCTTGAAGAAAAAGTCAGGACTTCCTTACTGTAAGGAAATGTCATTTCCTCACTGTAAGGAAATGATATTTCCGTACAGTTGTTAGTGTTCTACATAAATGATTGAAAACACATTGCTCATAAGGAATTAATTTATATTTTGAAAACATCAAGTCATTGCTGAATACATTTTTAAGATCAATTTGTTATATTTACAGTAATTTGACAGTTAGTACAATTATTGAACATTGGAGGAACACTCTTAGAAATATGAGAAACATTTTGGACAACATGCAGGGTGGTAGGGTCATTTTGTTGAATATTTTGTACTGTGAAAATTTTATTTGCCACCCCAACCTTATTGTTAAGCGATTCTTCGATATATCCTTCAGCAACGTTTGATGACTTCCATCCGCCATGCCTCTTTAAACTAGTTATGTCGGCACCAGAGTCAACCAATATTGTTGCAGAAGACCGACGAAAGCAGTGACCAGTATATTCTGTCGGATTTACCAAGTTCAAATAAGTAGCAACTATTTTGGGCATTTTTCTAAATTGATGAATTCCTACCACTTGTCTACAACCCTTTCCGCTTTGATATTTGAAGAAAAATCGGTCACTGTTCATATTTTCTGGTCTTAACGAAACATACTTTCGATAAACATTCAAGTAGATCTGATTAATTACAAATGATCTTGGTTTGTTGGTTTTCGAATCAGGTATGCTGATTAAAAGCTTAGATTCTAAGTCTTCTATATCGTGTACAGTCATTCGGACTAACTCATCCATTCTACAGGCCCCAGAAATACCAAATATTACAGCCACCTAAAAAATAAATAAAGCTATAATCTAAATAGAAATTAAAACCTTGTAAATTACCTTAATCATTAAATTTTCTTTATCTGGAGCTTCCTGGATAAATTTTTCAATTTCTTCCTTCGTTAAAATCTTAGATTTCTTTGCCCTATAACCTTGAGCTTGCCGTTTCAATAAAGAACGAAGTTTTGAGTATGGAGATATATCTACATTGTGTTTAAGTGCAAGGGTTGACTTCAGCATTGAATAATTGGCCCATAATGTTGAAGATTTCATCTTTAAACAAAGGTCTAGGAAGTATGCCATTACAACATTTTCTGAGAAAGAACTCGTATTTTTACTCATGCGATAATCCATAAAACGTCTGTATGCATTTTCGTACTTTTCTCTTGATTTCTTTGGCAATAATTCTAATGAAGCAGTATTCACTGCCTCAACCAGCTCTGGAGGAGTCCCAGGAATGGAAATTTCATCATCACTCATCATTTTACTTTCGAGAACACCAGCAATTAAATTTATAAGCGTCAAGTTTGACAATTCAACCTCAATACGTTTCCATAGTAACCCAAGTAATTTTATTAGGAATTTCAAAGCACCATTTATTTGGGAATAAAATTATCGCGTTTTTTTAAATCAATCAATATCTGTCGAATTTTAAACGATTTGCGGAAAAATAGTATGTTTACCTCGTAGGAAAAGCCACATTCCTGGACTCTGTGTTGCTAAGTCTCGGCTTGCGCCTCGACTTAGCAATCTTCACAGTCGTCCAGGAATGTTAAGCTTTTCCTACCCGGTAAACAATGTACTATACATGCATTATTTTTATTATTGCCACATTTTTTTACTTCGCCTCACAGTAAAGTTATCACTGGACAAACGAAAAAAATCAGTTATCATTAAACCGAGTTTGGGTGTTTGATAAAGCGCGACCTAAATCGTAATTCATATTTTAAACTGTATTTGTTGTTGCTGCGCAAACATCGGTTTTTATTGATATTTTATTCCGATTTACTAACACATCGCTTGAAAAAAAAACACTAGACTTTGAAAGATCAACTCCCGCCATTTATACATATGTTTTTTACGATATCTTAGGATAGGAAAGAGATATCGCCTTGCGGTTTGCAGTGTTTTAATACTAATTTAGTCTACTTTTCAAAGACCTACTTCAATTTGTCTGTTTCCATTTAAAATTGTTACGAGAAAATACAATATACAAAAAAACAGCGCCCTCTAGCATTCATGTTATCCATCAGATTGCTTCATATTTACAAATTTTTGATTGTTTAACAAAAGCTCTTTCAAACAACATCAAGTTTATCAAAATCGGTAGAGCAGAACCTGAATTACAGGCGTTTTTTCGTAACAAGGTTCCCACTCTCCCCCACCCCTCATCTCATGAGATAGACTTAAACTTGTCCTATCAAAAATATGCAGAATTTGTAGAGGAATCTGATAATAATATTTAATATGCTCCTTAATTTAGTAAATTTTGAAAAATTTTACATTTTAAAATTTTAACTGTCAAATACGCCCTCTAGCGGTGGACTTACAACTCTGTAAATGATTTCCAAGTTTTTCTCGAGGTCAGTTTTGTCATAAATTTTTTTTTCCCGAAGCTGTACCACTAACAGTTTCCGAGATATGGCCGAGAGCCATTCTTATTGGGACACCCGGTACATGGAGCACTAATCTTATTTTGACTGTTGAAAACTTAAAATTACATGATAGAAGTTATATTGGAATAATTCATCACACAAATATTCTCGAAAACATGAATACATTTTTTTTTCACTCAATGATGCCATCCAGAACTAATTAAATATTGAAAATAATTTCAGGTCTAACATTTTTATTATGATAAAAAATAATTGAAAAAGATAAGGAAGCCGCATTGCCATTAGAAATTCGAAAGCTAGCAAGGACAGCATAAATTCAAATCATCATTCTCCAAGAAACGAACAGGAAAAAGAAAAGGAAGCATTTCGTTAATTAAGTCAAATACTTCATTAGTTCTACAATTAAGTTCAATTCATTAAAAAAGATTAAATCAGGGGCGGCAGTAACAAGATATTTATGGAAGCTCTTAGTAATTAATTTACCTATGAATGCTCAGTAAATACTTTCGAATAAATATAAACAAACATTCATATCGGAAAGACAATAAATATTAATAAAATTTACGGAGAATTCTTATTTATGTCGAGTTTTCAAACACAGAAAGGTATATTAGGAAAAAGAGAATATCTACTTTTCCTTGGGTATATCACACCATGCTTTTGGCTAATAGTTTTCATTAAAAATATGAAATCATTTCAATTTGTTAGCACCTAATATGAATCTACACAGCTTGTTCAATTGAAACCCATCTTTGGTCCAGGAATAATTTATTGACAAGTACAGTTACAAATAACTACCACTACAATTGAGGCACATATCCCACTGTTTCACCAACCGATGTTTACCTTGCTTATAGAATTCTTGTGGCTGCTGCCGGAAGAATTCTTTCACAGCGTTTTGTACTTCTGCGTCCGACTGAAAACGGTTACCTTTTAACGCCTTTTTTAGTGGCCCAAAGATGTGATACTCGCAAAGAGATAAATCGGGACTATAGGGTGGATGCTCTAATATCCTCCATTTCTTTCGTTGCACATTTTCTTTCACACCTTCAGCACACAAAAATTGAATGACCGCACGCTTATCACAATACTTATCACAATACTTAAAATCGCTGTCAAATATAAACGGAATAAACAGATCAGTGTGACGTTTGCATACACTACTAATGTTGGAAAACGTCAGTTGAATGATTACAATTGTTTCCAAGGCTAACCTGACCAAAGATGGGTTTCAGTTGAACAAGCCTCGTATAATTCGTGTGTCTGCGCAGCTCCGCTCTTTATGGGGGGAGATAGATTTATATTGAGTTCATATACAGATTCGGCTAATATTTATCTTCCATATGCAGATTCTCATATGGATGCAACAATAAGCACTAAACATAAAGAGAACAGCTACTTCCCTCCACTTACAGATTGGCTATATAAAAGATAATGATGTACAGAATATGTATATGGAAGGAAAACATAGGAACATTTTCTCAATTTGCAATTATATGCTACATCTATGTAACATTGAACCTTAGCTACCTGGTATATTTTTTCTCGGCACGACCATAAAGAATGGAAACTACTTGATTGTTTACAGAAAATTACCCTTTTCCTTTAATTGGAAACGATCGCAAAAGAAAACCATCCGCTATGCAGTTTTCGAGGAAAATTTGTTCAATTTCAACAATAAATTTAAAGAATTCTCGCGGGACTTTGACGTACCTACTAATTTCAAATAGCTATCGATGGCAGGCTTTCAATTTGAGGTGTTTTTGCATGCGGCAAATTGGAAACGTTGAAGAACGAAGTTATTTTTAATTACTATAAAAAGCTTTCATCACTTTTAAAAGGTAATATAATACTATCGGCTCAAGTTGTTTGAAACCGAGTTGCGTATTTTTTGTTGAATAGAAAATTAACATTCTACTTTTTTATTTGGCTATAAATTATTATTAACAAAAACGTTATTTGAGTGAGGGAAATTATGGAACTTTAAATATCAAAAGTAAAATATAATTCCATAATGTTTCATTTTACATTTATATTGAGTTGCTTGGCAACTAGGGCCAGCTCCTATGAGGTTATTAAAGTAACAATTATTATTTCCACAATTATTGAAAATTGAAAATCAATATAGTCCATCTGGAATCAGACAATAAGCTGTCGTCTTCACATTACAGATAAACTTATAGAAGTGAAAGTCCTGTGTCGAGGTACGAGAGAAGAATTTCAGCGATCGCAGTGGATAGCTAATCTCAAATATTATGTTGAATTAATCGATTTCTTCAACTTACCTATAAATCCTGTAATAGGTAATGCACGAATGCAAGAAGGTCAAAAAGAGCAAAGTAAAAAGTGGGTAATATGAAGACACAAAAAAGTTACAACGACAAACGACATAGCATGACAACAACTAACAAGAACAACATCTTTTAAATTTAAGAGTTGAAGTGTTAAAGGCACTTATTGTCAGGCCTATTTCGACAAGTTGATAACAACTAACGCTTTAGGTGGATGTGTTTAAAACCTTATATCTTATTCAAGGTCATTATATATCTTTTCACTTCTATATAGTTTGGCAACATTATCTGAGGCTACTGGGAATCGGTAAGACGCGAGGAAACATGAAGCTTATCTGTCATAAACGTACAAATGGCGAACGGTACCTATTTTACCAAGTAAAATTAAAAGTACAAAGGTCACTGACAATACCAACGCCACTGGATAAATCAATATCAGTCAATTGATGAAGTCAGAGGGAAGTACACACGCACGCGCTTGCCAATAAGAAGTCAACTTTCTATAAAAATCACCAATTATGTAATTCAGAGTGTGTGGTAATTATGGTTCGTACAACGCTGCCAGAGCTTGAAGAAGTCCATAACAAATTTGGGAACGTGCCCATCGCTTAATATTCATAAATTGATTAAATAATCCAAGGAAACAAGCACATTAATCATATTGTGAATATTGTTAATAATAAAAAGTCCCTTTTTTTCTAATTATTACCACTACATAATTAGCACTTTAGCTTTTTCATGGTTGAACGTGGCAACATCGAATGTTTTTGACTGCATTCCTTCCATAGCTTCAGATAAACTTGCCTGTTTTGTGGTCTTCTTTTTGAATTGTATTAGCGACATTAAACGAGAATGTGTTGTCTACCGTTAGCTTTGACAGTTGCTTCAGGTCATTAGATTGTCGTTTGTCAGTTTGGTCTGATCTATCCAGCCTTCGTAATAAGTATTAAAACTTCTTGTCTAGAGTCTAGAGATTGCAGGGGTGCCAGTGAATAGTGAACTGTTGAAAAATGGTTGGATACTTAGTAGGGAAGTATATCGGTAGAGCTGTTAGACTGGAGAAGGGTTAGGAGAGGGGGATGTAAGTGAAATTAGGGACACAATATGTTCCTTCAATCTAGAAAAACGTATCTCTGTATTCAGTCGTAGATATCCTACAACCTGCCTGAGGAATGCTAGAAGGAACTAAATGAAGTTCTATAATATCTTTCTTCTGTGGATCAGTGTCTAAAAGGAGATCTTAAGGCGGATTGTTGCTTGTAAGCAGACAATGTTGCACCGGCGATGATGCAGACCTGTCGTGCGTAACGCAGATTCTCGTTTCTGTTCAACAAGTTCTTGTACATTGTCCATTTGAAAAGTCACATATGAGCTCATTTATTGATCAATTTCCATGTCTTTGAACGATCATTGGAAACAACTCACAAATTAAGGTCAAAACACTGAAAATTCCAAATTTTCAACGTGTGAATTTCGCGCACGAGCTAGAGCGAATTCACGCAGGTGCTGGAATGTCTGAGACTAAGATCTGCGTATTTCATTGTTGCGTCACGCAGTACTGCTTAGTTCTAGACATCACTATAGAAACAATCCCAACTTCTCCTAATTATGTGAATAAATTGCAGTCATTTATATCAAGTATGATTTTGGGTGATAATCATTAGGAAGGAAAATGCAAGAATAGAAAAAATTCCGTAGTTATTAAAGAGCTTTTCTCTCTTTGCATGGAAAATATTCTTATATCAATATAAAAAAAATTTTTAACGTTACTAATAAATAAGCGGAATGTAAGCACGAAACCAAATTAAAAGCTCATAATGCTGCAAAAGTTTTGTTAAGGAAACCGAGCTGCAGGCGTACCGAGCCACTCAAATTCGTCGGGGACTTGAATCTTTTGCATGTGGAATAAAGAATGAAAAGTGACGACGAGGAACAAACTACTTCACCGAGTCTGAGAGTAATTTTATGATTATACTTGTTGTGGTGTAAGAGCATACAAGTACGGAACTCATTAAGACGATTTTTTAGTTACACAACCAATTATTTCGTCATAATTATCCTTTGGTAAAGTTTTTTCAACAAAGGCATTCAATTTAATAAAGAAGCAATGTGGAAGAAAACTTTGAGGCTATTAACTATTTGCATTAGAAATTTTATCTTGAATTAACTCTTCATTTATGTATACAAGGGTGACATCCATCAATGTTAGCTTGAGGTAATGTTCGTACTATGTATGTATTGATTTCTGTCCAAGCCATTCAACAAAGGAAAGTTTCAAATAATGAAATTTCTGAATTAAAAATCGTTTATTATTCCAACCCATACATATAGTTTTGTCCTCATACTGGGTTAATATTCACCTCACTTTTGTTAGTTATTCTGTATAATTCACACCAAGCTTTAACCAGCAATTAATATTTATATATATTTTGAGTATCTACCTCAGTTGAAAAAATAACGAAACCCTCTACACTTTCTAATAATGATCTAGGATCTCACAACAACCCTTTAGAGTCTCGAATTACATGCTCTCCGGCTTTTTAGATTATCCGGGGTGGCAATTGAATGTCATGTGAGGGGTGAAGAGGTCTGTAACTCATTAACAGTCCCCTTTCGTATCATCTCGCCATAAAGTTGTGGATAGCGAAGATTCTGTTATGCACGTGCGAGTTATCCAAGTTGCAAATTGACTGTAGAATGCAAATTTATGTTGTTGTTCGAGGAATCGAGTTACTAAAAGGGTTGTTCATTGTTAGATCATAATCTCACAATGCACTTTAACTGAAAGTTGAGTAGAAATTTCAACTGCAATGATCATCGACGGCTATTTTTGGGTCACTTTTATGTACATTGAAAAGTAGGATTTGTCAAAATAATATAAATGTATTTCTGTATCTGTAAGAATTTGAAGGGTGGGTGACCCCCACAACACTTAGGCCACAATTGGCCCATTGTGCATCCTTCCGAGGTTCAGACTTCCTTCTGGCTCGTCATCCAGCCTACTTGTTTAAAGTAGGCGATAATGTCGCCGGAAGTAAGCGTCGGACATTCACAAAGAATGTGTTCGACAGTCTTATCTTCCTGTTCACATCCTCTACAGAGTGTAGTGTCAGACAGACCCAGTCTGTAGAGGTGTTTTCGTAGGTGGCAGTGACCGGTCAGAATACCCGTGGCTGTCCGAAGGTTCTGTCTGTCATAGTCACGTATTTTTTGGCTACTTTGCTGTCCGGATACTGCAGCAGTTCCTTGGCAAGCCTGCAACCTTCTGCATCGTCCCATCTACCCTTAAACTTATCAAGGGAGTGTTCCTTTATTAGGTCAATCATAGCCGACGCCGACAGACCAATGAAAGTGCCAGGTCCCAAGAGTTTTTGGGAGGCTGCTTTCCTGGCTAGTGAGTCGGCAATGTGGTTACCTTTCGATTTACTGTGCCCCTTTATCCAGCCTAGAGTGACTTCGTTGTTGCTACAGGCTTCGATCAGGGACAGGTGACACTCCAGTACTAGGCCTGATGTGATACGTGGTCTGTTCAGGGCTAGTAGTGCTTGTCTACTATCCGTAAGGATGTGAATTTTATTACCTGTGTTTCTGTTTGAGCAACGCTGACATTACAGCCCATCGCCCATTTGATGTTTAGATTCAGAGATCTGGAGTAAATTCCACATCCTGAGCCCATATTGGTTTTAGAGCCATCCGTGAATATGCGGAGTGCGCCTTCTTCTGATGTGTCTTGTGTGTTATATTTAATGATTACCTTGTAGGGCCTGTGGAAGGCATATTGTGGTGAGACTGCGTCCGTATTTGCCTGCAGCAGTGGGACCTCATTGAGTGCCTCACGCCATAGGTTACGTCTCAATCTACCAGATCCTACGTCAGGTTGTGAACCGGTAGAGCGTAAGCGTGTCATGGTCATCAAAATAACCTCCTTGATGTGTATGTCAAGGGGAGTGAGACCAAGGATCACCTCCATCGCTCTGGTTGGTGTGGTTCTCATGCCTCCTGTTGCATTGAGGCATGCTGTTCTCTGAATTTGATCCAGTTTACGGATAGCAGTGTAGATCCAGGCAGTAACCCTGGGTGACATTCCCCAGGTACGGCCGATTGTTCTGCGACACTGTTCCTAAGAAATTATGCTTTTTTTACTGTTTTCTAGATGAAAGTTCCATGTTAACTTACTGTCAAATGTGACATCTAGATATTTCACCCCTGATGAGAACTCAAGTTCGGAATTTAGGAGCTTTGGCACTTGATGTTTTGCAAGCTTCCTTTTATTCGTGAAGAGTACCATTTCTGTCTTCTTTGGATTTATTGACAGAGAATGGTCTTTACACCATTGTTCTATGATGTTGAGGACTTCTTGTATTAGAGCACAGAGTATCTCCTCAAATCTTCCTGTTAGCAGAATGACTAGATCATCTGCATAAGCTATTGTGTAGAGGTTGCCATCATTGAGGCGGCTGACCAAGGAGTCTAAGACCATGTTCCACAGTAGTGGTGAAAGTACCCCTCCCTGTGGATACCCTTTTACAACCAAGCCTTTGTTGGTGACATCGTCTACGCTGATTTTTATTACTCTTTTTGAGAGCATGTTATATATCCAGCTATTTATGGTTTGGGGGATATTCTTGTTGGCAAGTGCGTTCGTTAAATGTATAAATGTATTCAATAGGAATGAAATGTAAATATACCCAACACGTAAGTAGCATAAAAAATCCAAGGTTGCAACCACAATTGATTTTAGTTTGATTTTAATAATATCGCTGCAGTATAAAACTATACGCGTGTGCTTCGTGAAATTTAATTTTCTTTGTTGCGGATAACAATCGTCAAGTGAAACACGCATACTACATTGTCCTTGTTACTTTATGGCGTTAAATCATGCACACTTAAGCGAGATAACATCAGGAGAATTGAAACTTCTGAACTACGATGTAATCGTTCAAATGACCAGGTTGACTGTTTGTACATACATATAATTTGATGGCGGTAAATGATTTCCTACCATACCAGGTAGAAAGGAATATTTAAATAGGAACACGATTCGGCTTTATCAGTGATGTTTTATACAAGTTTTCTAGAAAATAAAACAAACTGCCAAAAAGGTTTGCTGATTCTCATTGACTGTTATCCAAAGGAAATCTAGCAACTGAAAAAATTAACAGGAAGAATAATGAATACACTATAAGTAGTAATGAACCAAACAAGACCAAGACTCAGATAGTCCTGATGGACCCTTTTGCAGTAACTCTTTTTTCTTTTTAAGTCTTAAGTCACTGGCTATAGATAGATAGATTGCTTTTAAAATCTTTACAATTTTATGGAAAGGGTGAGAACAATGTATAAACCTGATTACAATGATGAAATGAATATTAGTTATTCATTTATAATGAAGGCTCTGAGTTTTAGAACATTCCAAATATAGCTAGCAATTACTTTAGCTGAATTTATTGTAATATTATTCAGTGAATCAGCTGCAACATTGATGTCGGCTAGGTAGTTAAAGGTGGATTGTTTCATACAACAATAATTGGACAATCAAAAAGTATGTGCTCAATCGTTTCTAACTACTTTGG
>CAJUYH010004560.1:26797-43273 GCA_910591685.1 Galerucella tenella
AGCAAAATGACAGTACGATATCACCTGATGGCATTATTCTTTTTCCTACAGATAATGCTATTGATGATGTAACAGACTGCGACTCTGGAGATGAGAAAATGACTACAATAAATCATTTATCCGTAAGTCAGCTCAGAAACGATGTTGAGGTTATTTTTGATAACCAAGACAAAGATGTTGAAGAACTTCCTTCAGACGAAGATGATGTGCCTCTTGCGACAATAAGTTTACAAGAAAAAATATCTTCGTTACCAGCTATTCCCAAGAAACTGGTATCTGCTGATTGGATATCTGGAGATCTTTACCAACATCCTAAAGATGTGTATTGGAAATCACAAGACAGACCTGAAGAAAAACGTACTAACCGCAGTGACCTAACCGCAGTGATCAAAACATTAGTCTGCATCGAGTCTCCATAAGAGGGAAGAAATGGTACTTCCTGTACATATATAAATGTTTCGATGCCATGAAATATAATCCTAATGGCAATTTAAAATTCATACCAAAGATTATAATTATAGAGATCGAGTTTCTTAACCAATTTACAACTTAAAAGATGCCGGGCGTCAAGTTTATCGACTTGAATACCTATTACAAACACTTTTAAAACCGATTTACCTCAATTTGTTTTTCGCATCACGTATTTCTTGCGGGTAAAAATTGCTATAATCATCCAATATACTATTAAGACACTTCACACACCATCTTCAAAGAACTGCTTCAATTAACTATACCAATTTCCAAAGTGTTTGTATAATTTGCATTAAATATATGGTGAATAATCACAGCTTTCGATATCGGGACACGCCATAAAAAATAATAAAAGTTCCAACGAGGTGTTAATAAGCGAATGTACACAAAAATACCGACAAGTGGACGTGGCCGAATATTTATTACTATAAAAAAAGGTTTATGGAAAGCTTTTTATATTTCTTAACACTCGCAATTTTATGTTTTTATTTATTTTTTAAGCATTCGAGATTATACAAGAAAGAGATAAGCTTGTTAGTTACAACACTTATTTAAAATTAAAGGTTAAGATGGGGACCTTTGCATGAAAAAATGTCCAAGCCAGTGTGAGTGAATTAGTAAAGAAACTTAATTAAACTGGTTCAGTAAGTAAAATATTCCTCTTCTACAACCACTATGCAAAACACGCTCTTCTACTCAAATTTTTACACGCAAGGCAGGCCTTTTTTTAATTCTTTTGATAACTGTTGGAAAAGTAATGCGAAAAGTACACGCTATGGCACTTTTTCGCACCGAAATGTCAAACAAAGCTACCTATGACCTGTCAACTTTTTTTCACAATTCAACCTAACAATGAATTTCTTATTGGTGTACAATTTTTAAATTTAAACCAAAAGTAAGTGGACTATTTATTTCATTATTTATTTTAATTTATTTATCATAAAAACATTAACCTATTAAGCATTATTTCGGGAATTATAAACCAAGATAAAATTAATTTATCTTTTGAGTTGTCCATTCGGACCTTAAAAATACTCCTCCAGATATTATCAAAGAGGCTGAAACTGCACCGAAAATTTACCTGAGGTTTCAATACAAAATTGTTCAAATTTAACAATTAATTATACATTCAACTGATTTTTCTATTTATTTTCATATTGTAAGTTCTTTCGGCTCAAAGTTTAAATAAAATAACTATATAAATTACTGTATTTCTTTCATTAATAAATATGGTTGTAGTAAAAATATTGTGTACCTACAACTTGTACGCGAATCAATTTTCCCATTCGCTAGATTTGCGGTTAGGTTAGGCTAACTTCTGCGCTCGTGGGAAAAGTGACGCTTTGCGCACTAGTTGTACAAACCATTATATCCAAATAAGGGTGCAGAAAAACTGCGTCAAATTGTGGGAACTTGTCAGATGATGACTTCGATAGAAGAGTTAGCAGATATAATGATGGAAAAATTTTGCATTCAAATCGGTCCAAATTGTTTAAGTAATGTTATGTTTCGCGATGATATTCATGGAAACGCAAATCGGCATGATTATAGATACTGGTTACGTAGCAATTCTCGTTGAATGCGTGAATCCCACACCCAATATCCACAAAAATCAAATGTTTGGGCGGCAAAATAAATAATCCCTCATTTATTGATCTATTTATCTATTGGAAAATACTATTATACCCACGATACACTTACTCACGGTATGTTCTTGCGCATGTAGCCGACAGCGTGTGACGTCATGTGGGAATCTCAATCGGTGATGCTAATGCTAAATATGTAGCTTGTTCAATTGAAACCCATCTTTGGTCCAGGAAAAATGTATTGACAAGTACAGTTACAAATAACTATATATATATATATATATATATAATCATAAACCCGTTTGTACCCGCTGTGGGTGTCGGGTGTGTCGCTTATTCGTGGACAAACGTTCGCCATTCCTTTTTATTTCTAGCTTTTTTCGCCGCCTCTGTCCATGTAATTCCTTTTTCTTTTAAAATTTCAGCTATTGTGTTATCCCATGTTTTCTTTGGGCGACCTCTTTTTCTCTTGCTTACTTCTCTAGCTTGCCAAATCCTTTTTGCTGGTCTACTGTTCTCCATTCTACAAAGGTGCCCAAACCATCTAAGCTGCTGTTTTTCGATTGTTTTTAGTATTGGTTCTATGTTTAGGTTTTCCCTTATTATTTCATTCCGCATTCGATCTCTTCTGGTGACACCTTTGACCCTGCGTAAATACTTTATCTCTGTTGCTTGTATTCTGCTTTTGAGTGAGTTTGTAAGTACCCAGCTTCCACTACCATGCACAAGGATTGGTCGAAAGACTTGTACACATTTAATTTGGTTTTAGTTGTAATTTCTTTTCTTCCCAGGAAATTTCGATTTAATGAGTAATATACTTTGACTGCTGCACTTATTCTTTCGTTCACTTCTGCTTCCTGTTTTCCATTGTTTTGTATATCTACTCCTAGATATTCGAAACTCGTCACTTGCTTACAAATAATTACCACTACAATTGAGGCACATATCCCACTGTTTCACCAACCGATGTATACCCTGCTTATAGAATTCTTGTGGCTGCTGCTGGAAGAATTCTTTCACAGCGTTTTGTACTTCTCCGTCCGACTGAAAACGGTTACCTTTTAACGCCTTTTTTAGTGGCCCAAAGATGTGAAAATCGCAAGGCGATAAATCGAGACTATAGGGTGGATGCTCTAATATCCTCCATTTTTTTCGTTGCAGATTTTCTTTCACTACGTTGGCAACATGAGGCCGAGCATTATCGTGAAGCAGAATAACACCATGTGAAAGCTTCCCTGGACGTTTTCTTCTTATTGCTTGATGGAGCTTGTTCAAAGTTTCATTATACAGGTTGGCGTTGATATGCACTCTAGGTTGCATCCACCCTATAGTCCCGATTTATCGCTGTAACAATAGGGTAACAATTAGGTTGGGCGTTGGGCGCCAATTTTGTTACCTATTACTTATTTAAAATAATAAGGCAAGATAAATTGCAACGGCGACTCAATGTGGAGAGCACCTCAGGTGTGAATTCGGAGACCAAACTAATATCAATTCAGGGAGTAGTCTTACCGGTTCGCGGGTAATCCTACTTTATTTAAGTTATTGAAGTTATATTGAAGTTAATGAGATAATAAATGAAGTTAAGAAACCAAATGAATTTAATAAGTGAATAAATCAAGTTAAATGTAATTAAAGTTAATCAACAAAGGTAAGTGGGCGCCACCCTGAATAATATTAGTCGACTTGTTCTTCACCTCACCACTTTCTATTAACAAACCTGGAAATGTTGGAAGGGAAGGAATATGAACAACGTTGTTAAATTTACAAGTTGTATAATGATAAAAAAATATCACAGTAAAATATAAAAAAAATGTTGGTTTTGTGTGTTGAAGCACGTTGGTTTTAAATTAGTTCACTGGTTACTTTCCTTGATTTTCCACGTGTCTGATGGCAGGTACAAAGTTCCAGACTGTTTTGTGGTCTCAGGTATGTCTCAGGTAACTCAGGTAACTTCAGGTACGAATTCTCAGGTAATCAGTAAGTCCAGGTACTTAGTAAGTGCATTCACATTGAATGCACTTTAGGAAAGATAAATTTTTAAAGAAAAGATAAATTTTGAAACTCAACTCGACTGCTTCATGGTTCACAGGAGAAAGGAAAGCTTATTCTCACTACTCGCTATTAAATTGTTGACTATGCGATGAGCAATCGACATACGTTACATATTTCTTTCCCGTTCACATGCTCCGCTTCGAGAAAGAATTTACGTATTCGTAGTGTGTTCTTAATTTCTATCTCTGTATAGGAGAGAAGAATTGAAATATTTGACCAATATCAGTGTATACTGAACCCCACCAACGGAGATTATCCGTCGCACATTAAATGTAAAATTTTGCCTTCCAGCGGTGATCGGTGCTACAGGTTTTCGACGAGAATCACATGCTGATAAGAAAAAAGGACTGGTTACTCGCCGTCCGGTAGATATTTAAATATTCCAATGATAGTGGTCAAATATAACGTTACATCACCTTGCGATTTTCACGTCTTTGGGCCACTAAAAAAGGCGTTAAAAGTTAACCGTTTTTAGTCGGACGCAGAAGTACAAAACGCTGTGAAAGAATTCTTCCAGCAGCAGCCACAAGAATTCTATAAGCAGGGTTATGTGGCTCAATTGTAGTGGTAATTATTTGTAACTGTACTTGTCAATAAATTTTTCCTGGACCAAAGATGGGTTTCAGTTGAACAAGCCTCGTATATGGGAAATACTCTGTGTTTAATTTTCATGCATATTTCCACGTTATGAATGACTATTTAAATGCGACATGGTTTTTCAGATATAATATGGAATATTACTTTATTATCACTTACTTAGTTATCTTTTTTTGGTAAGTACAATGATGCTGGGAGATGACAATGTATAAAACGTGTGGAAATATGTAGGTAATATTATATTTTCCACATTTTAAAAAGATTTGAAACAGAAATATGTATGGGTGGGCAAAATTAAAACACCATTATATTATAAATATTTATATGTCATATTTCTACCATTATATTTTATTTATTATACAAGACTTTTTGACAAATGTGTCACTGGGATACGAAACGAGCCAAAGGCGAGTTTTGCTCACTGTTTTGCACGAATATAAAACGTATATAGGTATGTTACTGTTATACAAAATTAGTAATAAACTATTGTAAACAAAAATTAATAAGTTTAAATATGTATTTACCTTGGTCATTAAGTACGAGTACATATTTATGGTCTTGTGCTCGACATTTCTTTTGAAAACTAACGCAACAGATTTAAACTGTAATATCCTATCTTGATGCAACCAGAGATAATAAGCTGTTCCTACTATGACTTTTTCACACATGTGAGAACAGAAATTGAAAAAAAGTCCAGGCAAGTACAACGATACAAAAATTACTAGATTTTTAATAAAACTACGACTCTACTGGTTCTGATAGTGTCAATAAATTAGATAAAGTAGAATTTTGAATTAAAGATATCGTACCCTCCTCAACGCCTCTGTACCATTTCATTTGCACTTATAATTTTTTTACCTTTTCCGAGGTGAAAACAACAATAAATTCAGTATGTTTATAGCGGGTAGATAAACTGTGGATTAACAATGCAATTTAAATTACTTTGCATGTTCAATCGAGCTCGTTTAGTTGTCAAGAACGAGCGACAGGAAGAATGTGGTTCTCAGATCGTGCAAGAACGATATTAATATCATTTTCGTGGTACCACAAATTTCAACGATTCAGTTTTAATAATTATCTTGGTTGGGATGCTATAAAATGAACGCGTCTACAGTTCTTTGAATGTGAATGACAAAAACAGAAGAAGGGTTTCATAATATTAGTAAAGTCGTCTCTTTGTGTTATCTGTTGATTTTAAACGGGCTTTTGATTGTATTAATCATTGGTTGCTCTTGTCCAAACTTTTTGCTTTGGGTATCAGTTCTAAAATTGTACTTCTACTTAAATATTTGTATTCTAACTATTCTTTCCGGGTTAAGTCTGACGAACAGTGCACTAAATCCTTCAACATTTGCGAGGGAGTGTTACAGGGTGAAGTACTCAGCCTCTTGCCAACTAACCCTCAACAATCTCAAAGCCAAGAGGTCATTATAACGTAAAAAATGACATTAAATTCACATTCAAACATCACCACAGTGAGTTAACTAACACCTACAATTACCTTGGTGTTACTTTTACATCCTCATCTTTATTCCATGAAATGGCAGATAAGAGTAGCCGAAAGCAAAACAAGCAACGGGAGCTCTTATACCTGTTTTATCTAACCTTCAAATTGACTGCATGCAAACAAGGTTACAACTTTTTGACGCACTAGTTACAAGCACAATGTCCAATTGTATTTCTGTTTGGACACTTCGTTATGCTGATATTCTTGAGCAAGTCGAAGTTCAATTTTTGAAACGAATCCTTATATTACCAGTGTCAACACCCAGCTATATAGTTAGAGTAGAGTGCGGTAGAAGCTTGCATCTGATGGAATGTGATAGCAAGTACAACTGGGCAGCTGAGGTAGAAGCACTTTTCACTTTTATCAATACCAATCTTATTTGGAATAATCTCTCCCTTCGCTTTTTACAGATTAATAGAAAATCTCTTTTACTTAAATTTAACAATAAACTTTTAGAATTAGACATTTCTCTCTGCTAACATTCATTCTTCCTTCCCATATATAAACATTTAACAGTATCTGCGTCACGACAAAAATATCTGTGCCTAAAATTGCCCACCCAATCTATCGCGGAACTTCGGTTATGTAATACATCCTCCTTAAGGTTAACATATACAAAGGTTGTATCTTATCAGATAAACCCTAATAAAATCTGCACTTTTTGTAACCAAAGTAGTTAGAAACGATTGAGCACATACTTTTTGATTGTCCAATATATTGTTGTATGAAACAATCCACCTTTAACTACCTAGCCGACATCAATATTGCAGCTGATTCACTGAATAATATTACAATAAATTCAGCTAAAGTAATTGCTAGCTATATTTGGAATGTTATAAAACTCAGAGCCTTCATTATAAATGAATAACTAATATTCATTTCATCATTGTAATCAGGTTTATACATTGTTCTCACCCTTTCCATAAAATTGTAAAGATTTTAAAAGCAATCTATCTATCTATAGCCAGTGACTTAAGACTTAAAAAGAAAAAAGAGTTACTGCAAAAGGGTCCATCAGGACTATCTGAGTCTTGGTCTTGTTTGGTTCATTACTACTTATAGTGTATTCATTACTCTTTCTGTTAATTTTTTCAGTTGCTAGATTTCCTTTGGATAACAGTCAATGAGAATCAGCAAACCTTTTTGGCAGTTTGTTTTATTTTCTAGAAAACTTGTATAAAACATCACTGATAAGGCCGAATCGTGTTCCTATTTAAATATTCCTTTCTACCTAGTATGGTAGGAAATCATTTACCGCCATCAAATTATATGTATGTACAAACAGTCAACCTGATCATTTGAACGATTACACCGTAGTTCAGAAGTTTCAATTCTCCTGATGTTATCTCGCTTAAGTGTGCATGATTTAACGCCATAAAGTAACAAGGACAATGTAGTATGCGTGTTTCACTTGACGATTGTTATCCGCAACAAAGAAAATTAAATTTCATGAAGCACACGCGTATAGTTTTATACTGCAGCGATATTATGAAAATCAAACTAAAATCAATTGTGGTTGCAACCTTGTATTTTTTTATGCTACTTACGTGTTGGTTATATTTACATTCCACTCCTATTAAATACATTTATACATTTAACGAACGCACTTGCCAACAAGAATATCCCCCAAACCATAAATGGCTGGATATATAACATGCTCTCAAAAAGAGTAATAAAAATCAGCGTAGACGATATCACCATCAAAGGATTGGTTGTAGAAGGGTGTCCACAGGGAGGGGTACTTTCACCACTACTGTGGAACATGGTCTTAGACTCCTTGGTCAGCCGCCTTAATGATGGCAACTTCTACACAATAGCTTATGCAGATGATCTAGTCATTCTGCTAACAGGAAGATTTGAGGAGCTACTCTGTGCTCTAATGCAAGAGGCTCTCAAAATCATAGAACAATGATGTAGAGACCATTCTCTGTCAATAAATCCAAAGAAGACAGAAATGGTACTCTTCACGAAAAAAAGGGAGCTTGCAAAACATCAAGTGCCAAAGCTCCTAAATACCGAACTTAAGTTCTCATCAGAGGTGAAATATCTAGGTGTCACATTTGACAGTAAGTTAACATGGAACTTTCATCTAGAAAACGGAGTGAAAAAAAGCATAATTTCTTATGAACAGTGTCGCAGAACCATCGGCCGTACCTGGGGAATGTCACCCAGGGTTACTGCATGGATCTACACTGCCATCATCAGACCTATGCTAACGTACGGCGCGATTGCCTGGGGAGTTAAAGCAAACCAGCTGATAGTCGTCCGTGAACTGGATCAAATTCAGAGAACAGCATGCCTCAGTACAACAGGAGGCATGAGAACCACACCAACCAGAGCGATGGAGGTGATCCTTGGTCTCACGCCTCTTGACATACACATCGAGGAGGTTATTTTGATGACCATGACACGCTTACGCTCTACCGGTATACAACCTGACGTAGGATCTGGTAGATTGAGACGTAACCTATGGCGTGAGGCACTCAATGAGGTCCCACTGCTGCAGGTAAGTACGGACGCAATCTCACCACAATATGCCTTCCACAGGCCCTACAAGGTAATCATTAAATATAACACACAAGACACATCAGAAGAAGGCGCACTCCGCATCTTCACGGATGGCTCTAAAACCAATATGGGCTCAGGATGTGGAATTTACTCCAGATCTCTGAATCTAAACATCAAATGGGCGATGGGCTGTAATGTCAGCGTTGCTCAAACAGAGCTCACTGCTATCTACATCGCCGCAAAAGAGATTACCAAAAGAAACACCACAGGTAATAAAATTCACATCCTTACGGATAGTAGACAAGCACTACTAGCTCTGAACAGACCACGTATCACATCAGGCCTAGTACTGGAGTGTCACTTGTCCCTGATCGAAGCCTGTAGCAACAACGAAGTCACTCTAGGCTGGATCAAGGGGCACAGTAAATCGAAAGGTAACCACATTGCCGACTCACTAGCCAGGAAAGCAGCCTCCCAAAAACTCTTGGGACCTGGCACTTTCATTGGTCTGTCGGCGTCGGCTATGATTGACCTAATAAAGGAACACTCCCTTGATAAGTTTAAGGGTAGATGGGACGATGCAGAAGGTTGCAGGCTTGCCAAGGAACTGCTGCAGTATCCGGACAGCAAAGTAGCCAAAAAATATGTGACTATGACAGACAGAACTATTGAATTTTCAGAGCAAATAAAGACTGTACAATTGAAATGGTATTTAATATCTTGAACGTAAAATTGTACTACAAAAAATATGTCACTCAATCTGACTTCTTTTTATAAAACTGTTGTTGCTATGATTACGTAAAATAAAAACATATAGTAAGTAAGTAAATCGCTAACTACAATACTTTCCCTTTTTCATTTTACTTTATCTATGCATATAATAAGATGAAAACTAAAATAAAAAAAATATCAAATGAGAATTGCTAAGTGTCTGAAGAAAGTCCCATCTTTCCATTCAAACTCACTAGCCTTGGTCTTGGAAGTGGCTTGGTCATAATGTCTGCTACCTGGGCTTCTGTTGCGATATGTTGAACCTCGAGAACACCTTCTAATACCTTTTCTCTAATAAAAAAATACTTTATTTTTATGTGCTTCGTACGATGATGGTACTCTGGGTTATGACAAAGTCGTATAGTTGCCTGATTGTCTATCAACAGAGTAGGAACTTGTTTTGGATAACCCATTCCTTCATATAATCTCGACAGCCATATGATTTCTTTAACTGCCTCATTAGCTGCTACTAGCTCTGCCTCAGTTGTTGATGTAGCAGTCAACTGTTGCCTTTGACTTATCCATGAAACTGCACCTCCTGCATATGTAACTACAACACCTGAAGTGGAACGACCAGTTCTATTGCAACCTCCAAAATCTGCATCACTGTAGCAATCCAACTTGGTACTTCCATCTGATCTGTAACATATTCCAAAAGTTAGTGTACCTTTTATGTACCTAAATACTCTTTTTAGTCTAGCTACATCTTCTGTGCTTGAGCAGTCTAGTGTTCTTGACAATACACTAACAGTGTAGGCTAAATCTGGTCTAGTGCCAACCATTAAGTACATCAATGCCCCTACAGCTTCTCTGTATGGAAAGTTATGAGTTTGATCCCTACTTTCTTGATTATATGCTTCTAACTTCACCATAGGCGTTGACACTGGTTTGCATTGACTAAAATTAAAACGATCTAATATCTTTCTTGCATATGCTTGTTGAGAGATTTTAATTGAACCGTCTTCAAAATGTTCAATTTCAAAACCTAGGAAGTAGGACGCTGGCTTAACAGTAATTTTGAATTCATTCTTCAATTCATTCAGGAAGAATTCCGCTTCTTTCGGATCATTAGCCATTACCAATCCATCGTCCACAAACAATGCCACCATTAGTTTTCGATTCTGACTACCTCTTATGTACAGACATGGATCAGCTTCACTCGCCATAAAACCTGCTGCTATGAGAAAAGTGTTGAACCTTTTATTCCAACATCTTGGAGCCTGGCGGAGCCCATATAAACTCCGTAAGAGCTTACATACTTTCTTGGTCCCATCAGTATAGCCCTCTGGCTGCTCCATGTATATATCTTCATCCAGTTCACCATATAAAAAGGCTGTGCACACATCAAACTGCATAAGATTCATATTTTCTGTAGCTGCGATGCTTAACATGGCTCGTATCGTGGTAAGTTTAGCAACTGGGCTGAAAGTCTCATTAAAATCCACTCCATACTTCTGGCTGAATCCTTTTATTACAAGTCTTGCCTTATACTTGTCTATTGTACCATCTGGATTTATCTTCACTTTATATACCCATTTAGATGGTATCACTCTGAATCCTTTAGGTAGACTTGTTAGTTCCCAGGTATGGTTTTCTTTCAAGGATTGTATTTCACCTTCCATTGCCTTCTGCCAATGCTCTTTATTCTCTCCACTCAGAGCGTCTTCATAAGTTTCAGGTGTGGTGACTTGAAAAACTTCTTCTACTCCATACAAAACGTAATCTTCTAAGTGTGTCGGCTTGGACAACTTTGAACGGTCTCTTAAGCTTCTGGAAATCTGTGAGAGTGGATTTTCGCTTGCCTCTGCTTCTGGTTCAGACTCATCACCGCCGGACACTTCTTCGGATTCTAACTCAGCTTCTTGAGCATTGTCCTTCTCATTAGATACATCTTGGTCGGGTGACTTTCCTTCAGTTTGAACCTCTATGTCTTTTAATGGCAACTTCACATATTCACATGGATTTATCTTCTCTTCAAATATGACATCTCTGCTAACAATGACTTTATTTTCTTCTTTTACCCATATTCTATAACGCTCATCTCCGTCATACCCGATTAAGTATCCTTTGATGGATTTTCTGTCCATTTTCTTACGTTTCTGGGCAGGAACGTGGGCATAGCAGACTGAACCAATAATTCTTAAATGTTTAATCCTTGGTTTCTTACCTAACCAAAGCTCGTAAGGACTTACACCATCCACAGATGATTTGCCTGTTCTATTTAATATATATAGGGATGTTGTTACAAACTCAGCCCACATAGCCTCTGGAAAAACTACATTTTTATTAGAATATTTAAAAGTTCTTGCCATTTCAATAGTTGTGCGAAAATCACGTTCACAAATTGAATTTTGCTGGGGTGTGTAGGGGGCTGTCAGTCTCTGTGTAACTCCCTCTGCACTTAGAATGTCTCTAATTTCTTTATTATCCATCTCACCACCATTATCGCTAATCAGTTCTTTAATGGAATGGCCTACTGTTTTTGCATGCTGAAGAACCTTTTTCAATATTTCTTTTACTTCTGATTTTTGAGTAATTAGATAGCCATATCGAAACTTTGTATAACTATCCTTAAAAATAACCAGATATTTCTTCTTGGAAAATGACTCTGCAAAAGGTCCACATACATCTGCTGATAGTAACTCTCCTGGTTTTGTCGATTTTTCTCTTTCACCAAATGGTAGCCTGTGCGCCTTTCCATATATACACGGCTCGCATAACTGTTTTTCTGATTTATCTGTTTTCATATGCAACTCTTTTTGCATTTTTGCTTGCACGTGTCTTATATCTTGATGGCCCCATCTCTCATGGTACAGCTGCAGTCTATTATCAACAATGCTTACCTCAGGATTTTCTTCAGGTTCTAATGATTTTATTGTTGCTTTGAATAGTGTGCCACCGATTTCTCTGTTTCCAGATAGTATTAACTTTCCCTGATTTGAAAGCCAACACTCTGTTGCTGTAGATTTGAATAAACTTTATTCTGACCGGTCACTGCCACCTACGAAAACACCTCTACAGACTGGGTCTGTCTTACACTTCACTCTGTGGAGGATGTGAACAGGAAGATGAGACTGTCGAACACATTCTTTGTGAATGTCCGTACACTCTCCACATTTAGGTTTTCTGCGTTTTCGGTGAGTACAGGCTAACACAAGCCAGCATGAGGGAGCTTACTTCCGGCGACGTTATCGCCTACTTCAGAGATTTAGGCTGGATGACGAGCCAGAAGGAAGTCTGAACCTCTGAAGGATGCACAATGGGCCAATTGTGGCATAAGTGCTGTGGGGGTCACTCACCCTTCAAATTCTTACAGATACAGAAATACATTTATATTATTTTGACAAATCCTACTTTTCAATGTACATAAAAGTGACCCAAAAATAGCCGTCGATGATCATTGCAGTTGAAATTTCTACTCAACTTTCAGTTAAAGTGCATTGTGAGATTATGATCTAACAATGAACAACCCTTTTAGTAACTCGATTCCTCGAACAACAACATAAATTTGCATTCTACAGTCAATTTGCAACTTGGATAACTCGCACGTGCATAACAGAATCTTCGCTATCCACAACTTTATGGCGAGATGATACGAAAGGGGACTGTTAATGAGTTACAGACCTCTTCACCCCTCACATGACATTCAATTGCCACCCCGGATAATCTAAAAAGCCGGAGAGCATGTAATTCGAGACTCTAAAGGGTTGTTGTGAGATCCTAGATCATTATTAGAAAGTGTAGAGGGTTTCGTTATTTTTTCAACTGAGGTAATTACTCAAAATATATATAAATATTAATTGCTGGTTAAAGCTTGGTGTGAATTATACAGAATAACTAACAAAAGTGAGGTGAATATTAACCCAGTATGAGGACAAAACTATATGCATGGGTTGGAATAATAAACGATTTTTAATTCAGAAATTTCATTATTTGAAACTTTTCTTTGTTGAATTGCTTTGACAGAAATCAATACATACCTAGTACGAACATTACCTCAAGCTAACATTGATGGATGTCACCCCTGTATACAAAAATTCAAGCAAGAAAAAGGAACACTGAAGGCGAAACAATGCAATGAAGAGTTAATTCAAGATAAAATTTCAAAAGTAAAAATTTCTAATGCAAATAGTTAACAGCCTCAAAGTTTTCTTCCACATTGCTTCTTTATTAAATTGAATGCCTCTGTTGAAAAAACTTTTCCAAAGGATAATTATGACGAAATAATTGGTTGTGTAACTAAAAAATCGTCTTAATGAGTTCCGTACTTGTATGCTCTTACACCACAACAAGTATAATCATAAAATTACTCTCAGACTCGGTGAAGTAGTTTGTTCCTCGTCGTCACTCTTCATTTTTTATTCCACATGCAAAAGATTCAAGTCCCCGTCGAATTTGAGTGGCTCGGTACGCCTGCAGCTCGGTTTCCTTAACAAAACTTTTGCAGCATTATGAGCTTTTAATTTGGTTTCGTGCTTACATTCCGCTTATTTATTAGTAACGTTAAAAACTTTTTTATATTGATATAAGAATATTTTCCATGCAAAGAGAGAGAAGCTCTTTAATAACTACGGAATTTTTTCTATTCTTGCATTTTCCTTCCTAATGATTATTACCCAAAATCATACTTGATATAAATGACTGCAATTTATTCACATAAATAAGAAAAGTTGGGATTGTTTCTATAGTGATTTCTAGAACTAAGCAGTACTGCGTGACGCAACAATGAAATACGCAGATCTTAGTCTCAGACATTCCAGCACCTGCGTGAATTCGCTCTAGCTCGTGCGCGAAATTCACACGTAGAAAATTTGGAATTTTCAGTGTTTTGACCTTAATTTGTGAGTTGTTTCCAATGATCGTTCAAAGACATGGAAATTGATCAATAAATGAGCTCATATGTGACTTTTCAAATGGACAATGTACAAGAACTTGTTGAACAGAAACGAGAATCTGCGTTACGCACGACAGGTCTGCATCATCGCCGGTGCAACATTGTCTGCTTACAAGCAACAATCCGCCTTAAGATCTCTTTTTAGACACTGATCCACAGAAGAAAGAAATTATAGAACTTCATTTAGTTCCTTCTAGCATTCCTCAGGCAGGTTGTAGGATATCTACGACTGAATACAGAGTTACGTTTTTCTAGATTGAAGGAACATATTGTGTCCCTAATTTCACTTACATCCCCCTCTCCTAACCCTTCTCCAGTCTAAGAGCTCTACCGATATACTTCCCTACTAAGTATCCAACCATTTTTCAACAGTTCACTATTCACTGGCACCCCTGCAATCTCTAGACTCTAGACAAGAAGTTTTAATATTACGAAGGCTAGATAGATCAGACCAAACTGACAAACGACAACCTAATGACCTGAAGCAACTGTCAAAGCTAACGGTAGACAACACATTCTCGTTGAATGTCGCTAATAAAATTCAAAAAGAAGACCACAAAACAGGCAAGTTTATCTGAAGCCATGGAAGGAATGCAGTTGAAAACATTCGATGTTGCCACGTTCAACTATGAAAAAGCTAAAGTGCTAATTATGTAGTGGTAATAATTAGAAAAGACTTTTTATTATTAACAATATTCACAATATGATTAAACGTTAATTTTCAATGTGCTTGTTACCTTGGATTTTTTTATCAACATTATTTAATCAATTTATGAATATTAAGAGATGGGCACGTTCCCAAACTTGTTATGGACTTCTTCAAGCTCTGGCAGCGTTGTACGAAAACCATAATTACCACACACTCTGAATTACATAATTGGTGATTTTTATAGAAAGTTGACTTCCTATTGGCAAGCGCGTGCGTGTGTACTTCCCTTTGACTTCGTCAATTGACTGATATTGATTTATCCAGTGGCGTTGGTATTGTCAGTGACCTTTGTACTTTCAATTTTACTTGGTAAAATAGGTACCGTTCGCCATTTGTACGTTTATGACAGATATGCTTCATGTTTCCTCGCGTCTTACCGATTCCCAGTAGCTTCAGATAAACTTGCCAAACTATATAGAAGTGAAAAGATATAGAATGACCTTGAATAAGATATAAGGTTTCAAACACATCCACCTAGAGCGTTAGTTGTTATCAACTTGTCGAAATAGGCCTGACAATAAGTGCCTTTAAGGCTGCCACACCGCCCTCAAATTTCATAACATGAAACTGTGACTTCTAATGTATATATATATAGATGGCAATATGCGTCTAGACGGTAAGAAAATATTTTACAATACGTCGTTGCCAATTGTTTAGCGGAATTGAGTGAACAAAAACAAACCTCTTACAATTTACAATAAGTAGGTAGGTAGGTAGTTACCCTGTCTAAATATAGCCCTACACAATGACCTTCAACTCAAATGAAGTGATATTTTCGTCAATAATCTCATAATCGGTTTATATAATTCTAGTCATCAATGTATTATCCCAGAAATTATATATAGGGATATTCCAAAAGGATTAAAAGCGAGAGAGAAGAATTTGGAAGAGATATAATTTTGTACTTCAAAATTGAAGCTGTGTGTATACGTTATAATTATTGTAATATTATTTAAATGAGCTACGACCATAAGTACCAGTATAAGTGTGGATTTATGCAGACACGATTAACAATTATCAATTATAAGTTGAACTACTCATTTCACTATGACTCCGTTTACGCACACAATTAACAATTATCATTTATCGATTAACAATTGCGAAGTTGGTCAACTTTTAACTTCTTAAATTAATTGTACCGAATTTTGATCTAGTGCGCAACTAGTACGCAGATCCTTACTTTTCTCACAGAAAAGCGTTTGACTTGGGGTTATGTTGGGTGTTTGTTTATTTTCAAGTTGTACTAATAAAAGAAAAAGAGTCTTCAATTCTACTATACATCTTCAAAATTGTTCCAATGCACAACAATGCACAAATAGACATAAAAATGAAGGGTTATTGTAACTAGAATCTCTGGCTTTTGCGCATGCTTACTATT